>JAUZNC010007462.1:0-33683 GCA_034780395.1 Vannuccia rotundouncinata | reverse complement strand
CTAGCGGCTGGCCACTAGAGGACCACTAGTAAAACCTGCGGACACATACACTACCGAGCCGGTAGTGGCCAATCACTTGTGGACCACTAGATTTTTTTACACCGGGCTTGCATGGCATGAGCCTGTGGATGTCGTGGAAATATACTGTATTTATGATGGGGCGCAAGAGTGTAAACTATTTAGAGGGGTGTCTGTAGCGAGTACCGTGTCATCTATTGATCTGTAAATGCATTGAACCTTGTGGGATTACTCTTGTTCCATATTAGTTGATGGGATGTTTGTACAAAACGGCTATGACGAATTGCATGGCAAGAATTGTTACTGATTAAATTTTTTATAACAATACATATGTGCAGTATATGTTTAATTAGTAGTCATATTTAAATTCATATTAATCATATCAGGGCTCAGGAGCCACGTCCAAATTTCCAATAGTTTAAAATACTTTTAATATTTTATTTTGTAAAGTAATTTAAAAATGTGTTTAATTCAAATTATCGCCCAAGGAGACACGCCCAAATTTCTAGTTTAATATTCATGAAATATTACGCACCAATTTTAATAGTTCAAAATAATTTTAATATCTATTTATTTATTTTCTTTTTTCTTTATTTCAAGTTTGACGTCTCTCCTACTCATTCCGAACATCCTCAATTTTTTCCAATGATTTCTGAGACATGTGTCTCCCAGTTTCTCTGTAATCAGTGTCAACGTCTCTCACCAATCTCTTTCTCCACTGCAATGGGCGCTATATCTGATACCATATATAGTCGAGGCAACATTTCTACCGATAATCTACGATATTAAGGTTGGTCCAAGAGAAGTTTCTTCCCTTTAACGATGTAAAATCCACCCGAGGTTCAACTCCCTTTTCATGAGTCCAGTCTTTGCCAATCAAAGGTCCCTATCAAGGATGAGGTTCTCGGATATACCTACAATCCTGAGACAAATGTTGATGAATCGATAACATGATAATAGCCAAATCGGAATCTCCAAATGCAAATTAAATAGTACAAATATAAGCATTAAAATTAATGAAATCTATCACTATCTTGATAAAAATCAGTGTATTGGTAGAATTAGAAAATTTATTTACAAAATATATTTAAAAACTTAAATTGTTAAGTATTTTTATTAAAATCATTTTGCGAAATTTTATTATGAGTCATTGTATTTTGACAATTTATTTGAAAGACGTCTTATCTTGGTTGGAGTAGGCGCTTCATAAGGAATGAGTATTCATCAGGAGAGGGTCAATATCAGTTTTTATTGCGAGCAAAGAATGTGTTTTTTAGGACAGCATGGCGATACTATTCAGCAAGTTTGATTCTCCGTGTAGTTTAATGTTATCATCGCATCCGAATGAGAGTTCAGCTGTCTGCACTTCATTAGTAAAGCAAATAGTCTAAAAATAATAAATAAATAAATATTGCAAGTATTTTATACTAAAAGAAATTTGGACATAGCTGTTGGACCACAGTTATGATTTATACATTTTTTTGCGATAATATTGCATGAATTTTCTATTAGAAATTTGGGCGTATTAAAACAGTAGCAATTCTTTCCATGCAACCCGTCATAGCCATTTTGTTCAAACATCCCGCCAACTAATATGGAACAGGAGTAATCTGATAAGGCTCAATATGAGTTTACTGATCAATAGCTGACATAGTACTATACAGACATTCGTCTATAGTAAATTGTTTACACCATAATGCGCACACCATAAATAGAGTAAATAAATAAACAGCCACAGGCTCATCTCATGCAAGGCGACATCATTAATTAAAATAATTAAAAGTACATATGTACGCATGCTAAGATTCAATTAGAACTTTACATTGCTATACATAGCTTTACATCTCATTAGTCAACAAGTAAAATATGTGTAATATATACATTCAAAAATATCTAAAATTATTAATTTACATTTAGTTTATTATATTTTTTGAAATTTTGAAATTTTGATTTTTTCGATTTTTGTATTTAGAATTTTAACATTTGTATTTTAAAATTTTAAAAAAATGTTTTGAAATTCCAATTCTTAATATGCAACATATAGTGCTATTAGCCTCGATAACTATATAATTAATTAAGTTTTTAATAGTAAACTCAAATTCTCCAAACGCAATAATAATTTACTCACGACTAAATAATTAAATACAGCCCTTTCTATGAATAGATGGGATGATAATTAGAATGAAGAAACAGAAAGAGAAGGATTATAACGGTATAACGCTCGAAGAATTCGGACCAGTATAACAGAAGTTAAGAGAGACTGTCAAGTAGATGACCGTAGTAGAGCTCATAAGAAAGGAGCATAAAATCAACAACTCACACACCTCCTTATATACCATGATACTCAATTCTCATTAGTCAAAATTTAACAAGTAAAGGTACGGAAAATTTTAACCTGCATTAAGGTGCGGAAAAATTAACTAGCAAAGGTGCGGGGTGGTCTTTGTTCGAACAATGGATTCTTTGTTGGAGTAGTACTACTCACATATTATGAAGCTTTTTGAACAAATTAAAATCTTTGATATAACAAATTTCCTTCAAGCTACGAATAATATGCCATGGCTATATTATTTAATTTGTTTCGGTTAAGCCAATATAAATCCAGCAATTATTGTGAATATACGAAAAAAACTTATTGTTTTTCAATAGTCGTACAATAAAATATGCAAACAAGATTAATTTTATCTAAGATTTTCTAATGGATTTCCCTACCGTTGTAGCTTTTGAAAGACAATAATTTATTGTACTTTATTATATTAATGTTTAGTTTTCCTTAATTAAGAAAACGAATTTTTCTGTAATTGTTAACAAAATAAAAAATATGAAACCGTGTTATTTTAACTAAACTACCATAAAATAGTAATTTATTTGGATCTTACACAAATTAGTTTTTTGCATAAATAATTGGAATGAAAAATCTACCCTTCCCAATGTTTCTTAGATACCTAAAATATCTCTACAAGAAATAAAAAATATTAAATACTAAAAAGACAATTATTTAGGTAAAATGATGTTATATTATGAAACTAACCCGACAATATAACGTATATATATATATAATTATTATTTAATTATTATATATATTATAATGATCAATGGTTTTAAATAATATCCAAACTTAAAATTATTAAAAAATTGCTTAAATAATGATTTTTTATATTGTATAGAATAAACATCCTAAACAGTTTATTAAATCCCAATTTCTCAGAAATTATACATGGCATGATGAAAGAAAATATAAAAAGGGAACATGATATGTCATGAATTATATATGAATGGGTCAAATTATCGAATCACCGAGCATTATGTACATATTATCTATATCATATTGGGTGTAGCGACGGGCCTGTTTGATGTATTAAAAAATTAAGACAATAGGTAAAAACATTTAGAATATAAAACAAAGCTGTCACACATCTTAGATCCCAACCAAATCAGAAAACATAGAATTTATATCTAAGGATCGATGCGATTGATTTGAGATCAATAAGACTGGTACTCGTAATGTTCACTATTCTTTGCCAGATCAATAAAATTTATAATAAATAAAGATTACATTCTATATAGGGGCTCTCGACCAAGGAGATGATAGGAGGCGATATTTCGTTTAAGATATATATCACAGTTTCTTGCAATCCTAATAGCCTCCTTGTCAAGCCGAAATTAGTCCGTCACACAGAAATGAAGGGCGAAAAGCAACATACAGCAACATTGTATATTGACAAAAGTATTATTACTAACATTGAGAAGTATACTGAGTAGCTGAGTTTAGGAATGGAGCTTACCTTTATACAACTAAAATAATAGAATAAATTCGAAGCCCAATAATAGAAGAAATACTCTCAAGATATAGTTGAATCAATCTGATTAAGTTTTTAAGAGATACAAGTAGTTGAAAGATCATTATGTCCGTATGGTGACATATTTTACAGAAGTGTACAGAGCAAAATTAGAGGCGCAGTTTGACATAGCGGTTTGACATATGTACAAAACAGATCACATATTATTTATAGACACTATATTTACAATATCTTCATATAATGTACAAGTTGACGATGAAAGCTGGCGCATATTAGGTTACGTCTAAGAAATAAAAGGCAAAAAAGTTGTAGCTGACTAGACCAGAATGAAGTTGATACAGCAGTTTTAACTTAAATGAATACAATGATAATACAAAAATAGTACAATCAACAAAACTGGTTCATGATGAGGAGAGACATCTCTCAACCTGGTTGACAAGTCTCTCACCAAACTCCCGCATAAGTATCTCGGCAACACCCGAATCCACGTACAGTTGTGGCAGATCACAACGAGCTCGGAGTTTGGCCAACTCCAAGTCAACCTCAGACAATGTGTCCTTCACATTTAATAGTTCGTCGTTGGTCGCATTCTCCGAACACATCAGTGCCACATCCACGGCGTCTTTGAGAGCTGCCATTGCTTCCTTGACAGTTGTTCCCCCGGAACATTCCTTGTCACCTAAGGTTGTGGCATCTTCTTCCTCTTCTTCGTCCTGTTCTCTCTCTTCCTCGTCTTCAAAGTCACAGTGGTCGATCTCTGTCTCATACGAGAGCAGGGGCTTCTCCATCTCCATTTCACCGGAAGAATTGGGACGAAATCGTTTCGAAGGTTCTGTCGAAGTTGGCTTCGATTTAATCTTCAAAAAAAGAGTATTATTAGAAATAATGTTCAATTAACAAAAGTAAACTATAAATGGCACTTTTATTTAAACAGATTGACATTTTCTCACCAACAATAAAAAAAACGATTGTATT
The DNA here is from genome assembly GCA_034780395.1 of Vannuccia rotundouncinata. Classification (NCBI taxonomy): domain Eukaryota; kingdom Metazoa; phylum Platyhelminthes; order Proseriata; family Coelogynoporidae; genus Vannuccia; species Vannuccia rotundouncinata. Next base: position 28,890 of record JAUZNC010007462.1, on the reverse strand, counting down.
AAGCAAATCACCTTGGATGAAGAATCCTGGTGTATTTGAGAACTTCCCTTGGCTGTAAATCCACCCAAAGATGTAACACTATCAGCCCGAGTTTGTCTACCGGTCAACAGTCCAGAAATGATTCTCTGAACATCCACAGCTGGACGTGACTCTTCCACATCTTCATCTTCTCCAATTCCAGTAGAAGCCAAGGTTGTGCTAGATCCCCCAGCACTGCTGCCTGTCTCCACACCACTCGTTGTTGTCGTGGTCGTTGTTGGCAACCAGGCCGATTGATCTTGACTGGCCATGGCGTCCTCTTCGTCATCGATGACGTGTTCGCGGTGACCGTCGTGTTCTCTTTCTTGTGGACGGGATATTCCCTTATCGGCTGAGATCCACTGAAAGTCGAGACCCCACTTGGCTTGATTGAATGAGGACTCCGTCTTACCGGGTTCTTGTTGTTGGATGTAAGCTGCTGCCTCCCTAACAAGAGCAAGGCTAGTCGTAGTAGCTAGTTCAGGAGATCCTCTACTCTTATTGGTCGACGCCTCAGCATTAGTTTCAATTTCATTGGCTGACGCAGAAGCTGAAGAATTTTCTCGGTTATTATTTGGGGAGGCGTTGTCACAAGTATTCAACTCTTCACTGGGTGGCAGAGAACTTGCTGGTTTTAAAAAGGACAATACATTGTTGTCCTCTTCAACCTGATTGGCTGGTTGAGGAGCCAATGATCCTGCTCGATTCTTATTGGCGGCCTGAACAAGTTGCCGGGCTGCGGAGACATCTCCACTCTGTACAGGGCAGGACTTGCGCTGCTCCCGTTTCTTACGCAGCGCAAGACCCTCTCTGTCCCACTTCGCACGGCTAGATAAGGGTGCCGCACCTACTACTCCCCCTGCTAAACGTTTACTCATCTCCGGTAGAGGATTCAGACAGTCTGTTCCCGGAGCCACAGTGTTTCGACTCCCCGAACAACTACTAGGGCCAGAACTGCTCGTCACTGAGGTCATGGATGTCGCCTTCTTGAGCATTCCCGCGGTGTCCCCTGCACCACGAGGGGTAGGACCCCGTGTTGTGCCTGGCCTGGGGGTTGTGATCCCGGTCTTGTTAATACCAACGAGTGAGTGGGTACGTTCTGTGCTCACACTTCGAAGTGAGGATGTTGTGGTGGATGGTCGAGGAGATGAGGGAAGATGACCTCCTGCGCTCATCAGGGGAGTGCGTGTTCCGCGGGCCGATTCCGCTGAGGAAGTAAAGAAAGTTTTACATCTTAACTGAATTGTTTGCATTCATTTGATTATAAGTTAAACTGTAGTCATGCACGTACTGCTATCACCATCTAACACAGATAATAAATCATAATGACGCCAGGTGTCACGAGTCCAGAGGGATATATTATTATATGGTCGTTAAGAGACATTCGCAAATTAAATTTATATTCGGCCTTTGCTCACACGCATGAAACATTCAGTCTTTACAAAAATTCAAATAGAATAAGATTCTGTGGCAATTGCTTTAGATTAGGTTAAAACCACAAATAAATTGCGCTTTAGTAATATTAATTGTATAGGCAGTTATTTATTATATAGAATGTTTGATTTCTGCTCATTATTATATTTGATTGATATCAGCAATTTATACCAAGTTGCACGAGAGTTATGAGTTATAAATTAAAGTTTTCTGAGTCAATTAAATAATTCGCTTCAGTGAATATTTTGAATTTTTAAAATAATTGTATCAGTTTTAATAACTAGAAATAATTTTTAAATTTAATTAATTGTTAGATTGCTAATGTTTCTAAATTCATGTAGAAAATTGTATAAAAGCAAGGATATTACAACATTTGGGGATTTTAAAAATATATACAGGTGCTACAAACAAATAAAAATATAATATCAATTCAGTTATTTTTTGCATTTATCTTTCATAAACAACAACTTTTCATTGTTAAAGATCAATCAATAGGCAATTAAAATGCAATCAATAATAGCTTAGAATCTGTAGCCGACTATTTGAAAAATAAAAACAATGGATAAATAAATGTCGATAAAAGAATAAAAGAATTCAGTCTGGCGCCATCTATAAGTAACCGTCACCAAAAAAGAGTCTTGTAAGCACCAAAGTTAGTAATTCGGCCTGATTTAATCATGTCATTATTACCTTTGGACAACAGACCCCATTTGGCTTTGTTAGTATTTAATGTTGAATTTGGAACTGATGTGGCTGAAAGTGAATGTACGATTGTTGGTTTGGAATAAAAATGAAAACCACTGGAGTGGAAATAAATGAAAAAATGTAAAAAGGAAAACTACTAAAATGACTGCAAATAAATTTTTAAAAGTGACAAAATATCAAAACTTTAAATCTCTGTAACTAATAATATAATAAGACATCCATCAAATTTTAATTAACTTCATGAAAAAATCATTAAATACTAACAAAAATAATTCTATTAATCAAAAAATATAATCTTTACAATTTGAAATATTTTGTTAATTTATAAATTTTCCCATGTAGCCATAATACACACACTACATGGGGTCAACTACAATTCTATTTTGATTTTTCTGCACTTAGTATTTTCAATACCGACTGATAAATATTTGACTTCTTTAAATATTTTTAGTATAATTTTAACACCTTTTCCGATTAAAAATGATCAAATTACTTTAGTTAAAAGGAGTTATTGTAAACTTTAATTACGTTGAAGTAACAGAAATATTATGTGAAAAGGGAACATCAACACTACAATTATAATAAATGTGGAACTGTAAGTCCATCACCAGTTCTATAAATAAAGTTAAGATTTTATCCTAATTTACTATTAATGATAAGATTACTTAACAAATTCTTACGACATGCATTAAATTCCTACCTTTAAATTTAGTCCATAATTTGGACAAAAAGTTAGGACGACCTACATGCTCTAAACAGAATGCAATGTAAGTAATTGTGTATACACAAAATTAGAAATAAAACGTCAATTTGTCATTATTCCCGACTTCGAAAGCTAAACTGCTGGAATTTACTTGATAGTTATTAAGAATTTTATATATTATTTTGTGTGTGTTGTTCTTTATTAATGAAGATTTTATATTATATAAGTGCGATTAGATTATAAATTAAAAAAAATTGTAATCTATATTCGATATGTTTAATAGATAATTTTAATAACAAAGGACACTATTTGAAGAAATGAAATGGAAAAATACAATTATAATATCTTCAATCAGTCAACATAGACAAACAATACAAGCAGATAGTATAAATTATTCATAAACGTAGGATCGATATATAATTAAATATGAGATCGAAATCGATATATAATTAGAAACAATCAATATAATTAAGTCACAAATAAAAGAATATATAAATAGCTTGTGGATCGTTATAATTTGTTTAAAAATTAAGTTGCTATTTACCTGTGTTTGAAACCTGGTCTGAAGAGCAAAACGTGAATAGAATTTGAAAACTGATTCTATTCTGGAGAATATGTGGTTCTGGATTTGCGTAATCCAATTAAACAAATTAATCCAATTAATCAGTAGTAGGCTCTAAATCATAGTATATTTTTTTAAATAAAATACAAAACAATTATTTCGTTTTGTATCATTATTGATTCAGCAATGCTGAAAAGATTTTAATAGCAGTTGCCATATATTATATTATATAATATAATCTTGTAAAATATAGATGATTGTCCGTGTTCGAGTCGCAATGTGTGTTTGGAAGTTGTTATTATTAACTACTTATAGAATAAATATGATTTAAATGTTTCCATTAAGAATGAAAATATCAAATCAAATAATCTCACCTCTTTTAACTGGTTTGGTTGCTTTACGAAGATTGTTTGTGTCGTCAAGGTTACCACTACGCTTGCGTTCGTGCAGAGTTGAACTGAGATCCGTCTGAAGAAAAACACGACGTTCATTATTCGGTTCAACAACACAGAAACAAAGTTTTATGCCGCAAGATAGTGAGCGAGAGAGAAATATTTACTGATGATTTTCTGGATCCAACTGATCGTGTTCTCACAGAAGGAGGTCCTGGACAAACGGTACTCTTCTTTGGGACTGGCTGATTGTTGCGTTGTGTCATCTGAAAAGTTTATAAAGAACGGGATGAGAGAGATGAAGGGTATAAAAAGAAGAAACAGGAAGCAGTTATGTGTATGGTACTTCCACTTGACAATACGCAAAATATTGTTGATGAAATAGAATTAGATCAGTATAGGTAGTGAATACTGACGAAAAAATGACAGAACAGTTATTACAATTAGTGGACTATGAGTTTAGGTAAATTACAATAAGTCAAATAAAACTCAGAATGTATAAAACTATTTCGCTAGGACTTGACTTTAATTTGAAATGATAGCAAAGAATTAAAATAATAATTATTATTTTTACTTTTAGTGTATTTTAAATGTATGTTTATACTGCAGTGTCTAGCTCTAACACACTCCGACAAATAGGTTTATACTAGATATACACATTAAATAATATAATTGACAACACAAAACCCAAAATTCTACTTCTAAATAACTGGATTTGTATTAGTCAAAATATATTTATTAATTTTCAAAATACAATATTTACACTTCGTTATAAAACAATATTATATAATTCACAGCTATTTTGGTAAATGTAGCAGCAATGATGTATAGCAGTCCTTTCTTTGTTACATCATAATATAGGAATAAGATTTTATAATATATATTAGGAAGATAATGATTAAGAAGCCTGTTAATAGGGTGAGATTGAGTTAGATATATTTGAAAATACCTGATTAGGTAGAATATCTCCCACGGAACTAGTCTGTTTAATTATATTATAGGAGTATAATAATTATTCAACAATGGAAAACTTGAATCGAACATTTATCCATTTAAAATAGCGTTCATTATTATATTTATTAATGGTGTAATTTCGGAATTAGTTACCTGTCGCAAACGTCGGCGTGTTGCCTCAGCAACCTGGCTCATTGTGTCCCTCTTCTTGGTAGCCTCCTACAATATTTATGTATGGGAAAATTTTAGTAAGTATACAAAAGAATTAGTTATGCGTCTTTTGATTTAGTACCTCGGAAGTTATACTTGGAGGGTTGCTCGATAGAGATTTAGACGACCCAAATTCAGGAATACCACCCCTAGAATATTTGAGAAATGTTTGATGGCAATTAATTCAATTTGACTAATTGTAAGAAGAAAATAAACCAAATTTTTAACAAGTAGGCGTATAAAGTAAAATTAAGCGATACATGCAGAATAGTTTAACGACTGAAACTAAAAATAAATAAACCAAATTTGTACATAATATTCTTGCTAAAACCAGTACAGCATGTCACATCCATGCGTCCTTCTATACATCGTTAATAGAATGAAATTATAAAACATGTATTCACAACCAATAAAGTATGAGGCGATGCAAATTTCCAATCAAAAGCAAGGGAACCGGAAAGGGGGTGATGAGAGAGAGAAAGATTGTTGAAATGATAATGGCACCTGAGCTTAGTCCTGGCGGTGGATCGTGACAGACTCATCGTTGCTGCGTGTTTACGGGGTTTATCGTTCCCGGCTAGATTATGCACCAGGCTAGATTAGATACAACAGAAAGGAACATGTAGGGACTGACTCATTTATTGCTTGCTAGGTGGACAAGGAAAGTTCTGGGGAAGGAGGAAGTATAAAAATATACTCATTTGTGAAGGTTTATCATATTGCTGGATTTATATTTTTTACAGAAACTTAAATAAACCTTTGTGAAATATTTCAAATACCTAGAAGAAAACAATATGAAAACACACCTAGGCTGTGTTTTGGAATAGAATCTGGAGCTGAGACTTTGTCTGTTCCCTTGGTCACTTATCGCAGTCTCGTGTTTGTCCAAGACATCTTCCAGGTCAGCAAGGGCAGCCATCGTGTCTTCATCATCACACTCGTTGACATGGAAACAGTCGGGTGTTTCGGCAGTTTCGCTCTTGGCGCAGTCGCCACCTTCGAGGGAGTCTTCTGTGTGTGGATCTTCGTCCTTAATTGGGATGGAGAATAAGAAAACTTTACATTCTATAAGAGTGGAATGATTGATATATAGAACTAACCTCATCAAATGGTGTGGTCGGCATGGACACTGAACTGGTCGGTGAGAGAGTTCGGTCTAGAAGACTCAGAGAGTTCGGCACGGAGGCTCTTGGCCCCCTTGTTGAGGCTGTGTGCACGACTGGATAACTCGGCCCTGAAGACGACGTCACCCGGTTAACGTTGGAGGCTAGGAGAGTGGAGGAGGGGCTGCCCGTGGATGAGAGTTGGCGCATTTGTTCGATAAGAGGGAGGGGAGGAGGGGAGGTGTTCTCTGTAGCCAGAGGATCTTCGTCTTCATCATCACCAGTGCTAGTCGTGTGAAGAGATTCTAGATCACAGCTGCCGACAGGATTCAGCTAAACACCAGAGAGGTTCAAGAAAACATTGAGTACGTCCTCGCTATTATAGATGGAAATGATGAGAAGCTGCTCACCCTGTTATCTCCGGTTTTAGCCACAGCAAACTCATCCTCGAGACCGTCCTCCTCCGTCTCGTCTTCATCTTGGACGACTCTAGGAGGCAGGCCACTACTCAACGACAAGCGTCGTCCAGCCAGTTCGATAGAGCTACAATTACTCCCGGAGTCTCCTTCAGCAGGGCGGACTGTGACACAGCAGCCTCCTCCATCCCGGCCGTGTTCCGCCCAAGTGAGATGGCCGGCTGAGCAAGCATCCACAGAGGCTTCGCACGCAGTTACCGGTAGCCCGGACTCGTTCAACTGAAGCGAGAGATAATTCTGATGATAAGAATGAACTTTGGTTCATCGGATGAATAATTCTATTGTATATTAGCAAGACTATGTGTAATACTAAACATTGATTATACGGTTATAACTCAGATTTATATATAAATGTATATAAATTGAATAGAATAAAACAAATAAATACAAGGAAAATAATTAATGAAAAATAAATATCCTCTCTAGGTATGCTAACGAACAAATAAAATGGACGTCACTGTCTGTTCCCTAATTTTAAATAACATTTACTACGGCTAATTATAAAGCATTTTCAAATGAAATATAAACCTTAATACTATATACAGAGAATGAATTATGTAGTTTTTTATGAATTATGCGATAGTGTATTTCTAATCAATCCAAGTAGTTGTGTGATTAAATAATACACATTTTAAGTACAAATTTGGTTCAAATTAGTTACATTAGTTACATAAAATTATAAAATTACTTTTTTATACCGAAATTTCCAGATCAGTTTTTTAAATTAAAATATTTTGCGCTCTGTCATATTTTATCATAATTAATGTATTATTCAATATAATTTAAAATACTGAACATATTTTAAAAACCTTCAAAACGATAAAATTAAAAGCGACATCTATTATATCTATTTATAGTTTATCGAATCAATATATTTTATATCACAGAGTCTTTAAAATATATAATAGAACAAAATAAGTAATATACATAATATATCATATGAATGTAAAAGCAAATAATTGGTTGCAAAAGCAGGACACCGTGTGAAAAAATACATTCATTATAACAGAACTGAAAAATAAACTTCGTAATGTTGAAAACCTCGAAATCGCATTGACAAAATTGGTTACCTTTTCTTTTCATTTTTATTGTTATTATTATTATCATTGAAATATCAAAGATAATTTAGTATAAATCTTTCCACAATCTGTTTAATTTTCATCTAGCTTTGTAATTTAGGTTTCGACTTATAAGAGGTTGAGAGTTTAGGTGTTCAGATATGTTCTGCTTTAAAATCTGCGCACAAGTCATGATTGATAAGGGAGCTCAAATTTCTATCGAATATATTTCTACATGCAATCTAGCCGTTTACCCTTCAAATGAAAGTTTTGATATCTCTAAAATACACATTACCTGATTCGTTATACTCAAATATGCTTTAAAAGTAAATGTCAGTGTATTTTGGCATTATGTTTGTCAATAGCAACTATTTAGATACTTAGATTAGTACAAAAGCTTTCAGAGTTTCAAACGAATCAAGTAATTCTGAGTTGTTAAATGTTTATAAGGCACCATGTTAGTTAATATTATGCTACAGGGAAAATAAGATTTAGCCTTTCACCTGAACATGAGCGACAGAATCTCGTCGATTGAACTGAAAACAAATATAGTAAGAGGAAGATAGCTGCACATAAAAGTCAAAATCAAAAAAGGAATCATGGAATAAAAACATTCTTACAAATGATAGGATCAGTGATGGACTATAGAGTAAACATCTCGTAACACAGCAGTTTGTAAAATACAGATAGGTCAAAGTATGATATAAAATTCAACTATTATCAATACTATTGAATTGTGTTTATAAATTTTCGTATAGACAATTTATCCAATGTAATAGCCCAATTATGGCATTCATTATAAATGTATAGTGCGTTATTTTTTTAATAAATTAATATCATTTATAATGACATACTTGCAATGCAACTGATCTGTTTTAATGTTGTATTTAAATATTAATATTTTATGTAATCATAACAAGATGAAATTAATGAATTCAAGCTATAATAAAATTACAATGAGCAATTGAATAAAATAGAATAACAATTTAAGTAAAATGACTAAAAATTATGATTGACTAAACACCCATTCAATTGATATATAAACTGAACATTAAAAAAATGTAAAGCCCGCGAACCAATTCTAAACGTCCTTCCTTACATTGTTAGAGCCGGCCATAAAGTCGCCCTCGACAGAAAACTGTAAGCGTGGGTGTACATTACAAACGTTATGAAATATCAACAGGACATGGAGATATACCAAACTGGACGACATATAATCAATAATAGAAATAGCGTGGCATACCTTTCGCTGAGCCCACGACGGTAGAACTGCTACGCTGAACTTGAAGCCGGAATTGGAGGGCGGTTTAGATACCGATGGGACTGTCATGTTCTCCAAAGGAGGAGTGGCAGCCTTTGGGAATAATATTTGAGCATCGCTCGGCTTTTGGAGGAATTCTTCCGGGCTGAAAAGATATCGATTTATAGGATAACAACTCTACAGAGACTACCATGGAACTGCACAACTACAACTTACTTGACTGCCGACGGCGCCCCTCCCACAGATATTGAACTATCAACCATCTCCACCTGCTGCATCTGTCGCTGCCTCATTGCTGCGGTCATATTGACGGGAAGACGCCAGACGAGAACGCAGCCATCCCCGCCAACTGTAACCAATCGGCGAAGATCCGGCAAGAAGACCAGACCCAACACGAGCTCTGAGTGGCCACTGAAGCTGGCCTCCAATTCACCAGTGTGAAAGTCTAATAAGTAGATCATCTTGTCGAAGCCTGTATGTTTGATAACAAGGAACAATATTGAAGTTCGAGTTCCCCTCAATTATAATATTAGGTCTAGGTCTAAGTCACTGTTAAGAATAGATTATGCTATAGGACGGATAATGAACCTGTTGTAGCGACATAAGTCCCTGTTGGATCGATGGAGCATCTCAACAGCGGCCCATCTTCGGCCAGACTCCCCTTGTACGTCTTCCTCAACTTGCCCGTCACGAGATTGTAGATCCTGAGCTGTCGGTCCTGGCAAGCCACCGCAACAAACTTGCGGCCTGGGGAGAGGCAGAGGTCATTCTGGGTGTTCTTGCCCATCAACTGATGCTCCAAGTAGAACCGGGCAGATTCACCCTGCTCGTCCGGCTGCATCACAGAAAACAATGAATTATTTCCATTTTTTTTCATATGATATTTATTTATTTGACGTTTTACACACATATCGAGTTAATAATATGATATCCTCTAAATTCTATTATAAAAACGTGATTATATCCCTTTTTGCAATTTTCTTTTAGTTATTTGAAGCGTTGATCTTCACTAAGTGTTCTGTTACCTCCAAAACTCTGAACATAAGCGACTTGTCGGCTCCACAGGACACGAGTCTCACATCACAGTCAGGAGTCTCCACAAGTCGAGCCCCGAAGATTGCAGCCGAGTGGTCGTCCAGCGTCTGGACTAAACTGAACCCTTGGGTGGGGTCGAACACGTGGATCAGACGGTCTCGTGAAGTTGAGCAGAGGAGCATTAGCTCGGGAACTGTAGATTAAAGAGAGATAGAAAATAGACAAAGGTTATGTGATAAAAATCGCACGAATCAACCAACGGACCTGATGGAGATTGGAAGTAATGCATGGAGAGAATCTCTCCTTCGTGAGCTTCAATTGAGTAGAGTTCTTCGAATGTGTCCAGTGTGTACACTCTGAAAAAGAGAAAGCTCCCCAGTGATTCTTTATCTTGTTGATAAGTAAATAGGATGCAGTGAATGTTAAAATGCTGGGTAATGGGGCAAAGGGGAACGTATAAAAATCTTTAACACACCTCAAATTGCCCTCTCGGTCTCCTGCGGCTAGCTGTAGACCATCGGGACTTGCGGCAATTGTGCGAACTCCACGTTTGAGTTCTTGTACTGGTGCTGGTTTATCTGAATCAACAAACATGTTGACTAAATCATCACAAAATATTGATTTTATAATTCAGTAGGTAAAAGTTCAAAAATTCGTCGGAAATAAATTTTCTATGTAATAATTTGTTTGTCACAATTTATGATTTTTATTATTTACAATTTTATTATTAGAATATTTTATACGAGTGTTAAGATGACTATATTTAAGTCTAAGCATGCAAACTACGCTTCGACAATATTGAAGAAACACAATATCGAAAAAACATAAACAGAAAACCACAAATTATGATAACTGTTATCCAAAATATTAATTTTGAAAATAATTCTAAAGATTTTTCGGGGCTTCAATGTCCAATAAAGCACAATGCATAAGAAAGAATTCTGGAATAATCGTAAGTATTTTTTTTTATCAAAATTAGAGTACATTTAATCCAAACCTTCCGTAAATGAAAATTATCAAAAAAGCAATAAATAATGTTAAAAAACGAAAAACAGTCTGAAAATTAGACAAACAGAAGAATGAGAAATACACAATCGGTATCGCAAAATATGGTTACCATAAATGTCAATTCTGATTTGTTAAACATTAAAACAATTTAATGTGTAATTAAAATTTCAATAATAAATTATTACACCAGAGTATACAAATAATTGACACTTGTGAATGACATACAAAATATCCGTGCACTTATTACATGCGAATAGACTAAACCAACACTTTTACGTCACAAATATTAACTGGGGCTTAATATTATACACATAGAACATGTTTTTTATTAACACAAACAAAATAACGAAGAAGAAAATCCAATGGATACACAAAAGGACATTATACTGAAGACATGATGATGAGAGTATACTAAAGAAAAGTGTCCATCACCAATGCCAAAACACTAGAATTATGATTGTTACCTTGCCAAGATCCTAGTAGACCTAATATGTCCACTTCAGCTGGAAGGATGATATATCACAAAACATTCTATTTCATAGCTTTTAATATTTTATTTCAAGTGTAAACAAGTTTTATTTAATACAATTTAAAGTATATAACATATTGTATTATACATATTTAAATTGGAAACATGTGGGGATTTTATTGTGTTTAATTGTTTTTAAAAATGTTAATGTGTTGTATAATAAGGAATATACGAAAAAGATTAAACACAGATTATACAGTGGAATATTCGGTTTCATTTTCTGCCTATATATCAAACTGAATTTTAATTAATTAAATCATATATTAGTTTGATATTAAATTTTAAACATGAAGTTGAGTTTTTATAGTATAAGAATACTGCTTTCGATTATATTTTCAGTTCTAATTATTAATAAATAAATAAATCTATTTCAAGTATTTAAACGGAAATTCAAATGAGAGTATAACAATATAAGTCACTGTTATCATTTCTGTAATATAATATTGAAAAGAGTAATGCAGTTACCTGAATTTCGGTCGGCTTCGCAGAGATAGGTCAAATGAGGATCAGTGTAGATCACTTTTACCAACTCCTGAAAGCAAATGAAAGAAAGAAAATAATTGTCAGGAAAGATGTTATATTTATTTGAATCAAGCAGTGGAACCTTAATTTATTGTTTACCGACGGTATGCTAAAATTCAGATTTTCAAAAACATGTTTTCCACATTTCTATTCGCTGAAAAATTCAAAATAATTGTCTAATTCAAGTCAAATTCACAGTCTAATTGAAAAGTATTGCAATGAACCTAATATTACATTATTTGAAAAATGGAATCTGATTATGCAGGCACTTCGTAGCGTCTCAAAGGCTGTAAGTGGCACAAGTGATAAGGGGCCCCATTACCAAACGCATAAAAAACAGAATTTCAGCACAAACTTTATAATTGTGCTCACATAATGAAACAAGTCAGTGTATTTATTTACATAATATACTATAAGTACTTAGAGGCTGATTGATGCATTGAACACCTCTGCAACAACATAGCTTGGATATATATATATAGGAAAACTCTAATTTTTACTAGAGTAAACTATTAAACAACAAAAGGATTACATGACATGTAATATGCCAAGTTATCTGTAATCTGATTATGTACAAAAACAATTGACTCACTGCAGATATGTATAAAATATACAAGTTGAATATGCATTTTCTATTTTATTTCGTAAAAAGTTAAATTGTAGTTTTTTGATTGTGAGAAATAAGGTGAATTCAAATATTTTAAACAACAAAAATAATGTTAAAACCGGTCCAATACTGTGTTTACTAGAGTGACATTTTCAATAACAATTCTATGTATGTGCACACATGAATTGCCTAGATTCAAAATAATTAAACTATACAGTGGGTATGTACAAATAATCTTCACAAATATATATATATAAAACGTAAAGATGTGAATGTACAGAGTCTTATACCAGAGATTCCACAGATGTAATGAAAAAAGTATGATTCACTATAACCAAAAAGCTTTCATCTATTTCCGTGACATGCGCAAAATTGAGTGATAACACACTCGGGGTCCACTAATTTCATTCTCTCTTTATGAACATATAAAACCGACAAATGGTTAAAGCGACCTTGTGTCATTGTGGACTGCAAGTATGTTAATTGTTTTGATGTCTCGCTGAGCTTGTGAAAACTTTTCCAGAGATTCTACAATCTCTGCAATGTACATTGGCTTGGCATCAGAGAGTATAGGGTCATCTCATGGTAGAGTGGTAACTGCGCTTCGAGTAAGTACGATTTGATGTTAGGGTGATTCTTTCCAATCCAAGTCAAAGAATTGGCTTCTCTTTTCATTGAAAAAACATTTCCAGTATTTCCATCCACTGCCTATCCGGTTGGTCTAGTCTGACTTTAAGAGATTCGGTAACTGTCTCGATTGCGTGGAAATAAATCGATTGGAAGTAATCTTTATTCGTTTGGGGTCGAACTGCCCTCTTCAAGACACTTCAGAATTTTGTGTTTTCTTGGCAGTGGATATGAACGCTATGGTGGCATTTTTTTGACAAGAGTCCAAAAAAATCGAAGGACTCATCAGTTCTCATTTTCTCAAAAGTTTTGATGGTGAGGTTGGTAATCGTAAATTCTTCTGAAGCCGAAAGTCTTGTTTGCTGGAGCGTTTTCGATAAATTATCAGAATAAAATAAACGCAAATCAACGGAAAATAAAAGTGAAATTCTTTCATCGTTAAACGCCAAACGAACACCTGCGATGCCTGCCTTCATATCAGATTCTAGAGGCCCCATCAGAGGGGGCCCTTTGCTCGTGAAGCCCAGGGGCGGTCCCAGCATTTTTGTCTTGGGGGAGCCAGAATACTTTGTAGGGGCCCTGCATTCCTGTTGCCGATGCGGCCCAGGAATGGCAATTGACAAGGCTTGGAGTTCTCGGGCGAAACATCCTCTTCTAAATATAAACTCTAGTTTTTGTGTTGTTTTTATTATTATTTTATCATTTTCAGTCAAAAGGTGAATGTTTCATTTTTAAAGGGGCCTCAAGATTAGTCTACGTGGAGCACCTACACTATTTACGTTTATTTAGGCATTTATTTACGTCTGCACTCCCCTCCCCTATTTTTTTATTGCATATTTGTAAAAATCCCCATACCCATAAAATATGCTCCAAAAAAACGGAATTCCGGTTAAAACCGGAAAAATGGCAGCCCTGAAAAAAAGTAATATAGAAAGTTATTTTTATCACGCAATCATTAGGTTGTTTGATTTTTAGCTGGATTGCCTAGTTGGTTAGCCGAAGAAAATAGTGAGCACAGTTTGAGGCTTTACGTTTAATTCATAAAAATAGTCTAATTATATACAGGCATCCTAACAAACATTAATCAAATTTCCGCAAAATAACAATCTTCGGTGTCGTATGGCTACGCGGGGGAGCTTAGCCTATAAAACGAAGTACCAAGCATTGATTTTCTAAGGTTTTATGACTTAGAATACATCTAAAAGCAACTAAATAATTCATTTTTTGAGATTAGTATATAATATAATGCAAATTATAGGATTCAAAAATTATTAAAAGATATTGAATACTTCCGAAAATTTATTGTATAAAAAGGTACATAACATATGAGCTAATCAGAGTCTACTAATACTAAAAATAGAATCACGTGCTGGTAAAGTAAACTTTTTTTCTCTATCAAGCCTTGATCGCCCCGTCGGTTAAAGGTATAAAAACTGATATAATTAATTATGAAAATTTAAGGTGGATCATAATAAATACTAACCAAGTCAGTAATAGATCATTGATTTAATAATAAACTAGTATACATAAAACATTGAATTGAATAAACATCAACAAACATTCAAAACACAAACGAAAACTGAAAGTTACATGTATATTGAAAGTATAAAAGACACTATCAAGCTTGTTATTCTACTGAATGCATTGTATGGTTAACTATGAGACACCCTGGATATTGCTATCTAACTATCGATTTTTTATTATTTCGCATAGACTTGGTCATAATATAACATAATAAAAATAATGTAGGATGTACTGTCACCTTGCTGACATTGTTGCTATGCCTGGGATCCTCTAAGCCCGCTCCACCAGTAAGGTTCCAGATACGAATAGTGTCGTCATCAGAGCAAGTAACAAAAGTGTCGGCTGGCAGAGGATCGGTAGGACAACTGACCACAGACCAGACACCAGCACTGTGATAGAGGTTGGAGGAGATTTTGCTGATGCTGCGGAGATCACGGAGGTCCCACACATAGAGGCTGCACACAGAGAGAAGATGAGTGTAAGTATCCATCAAAATATCGACTGTAATTGTAACTGTTGTAATTCACAATATCAACAACTAATTATGAAATTCCCCATAGTAACTATTAATAAAATTCACTATAGCAACTAATCATGAAATTCACAAAAGTAACTGTTATTGATGAAATTCACCATATCAACTTTTGTAAATGTAAATTGACAAAAACAACTTTAAATTCAAAAATAGTATCAATTGCCTTTATAGTAACTATTGACTAAAATAACCACTCACCTACGGTCGCTATATACTACCGTCACTCTTGAATGAATGTGATCATACTTCAGTGCCACAACATCAGCATAATTTAATTTGTCAACGTCGTCTTCAGGATTCTTAAAAAATAAATAAAACGGTTTTTGAAAATGAACGAAATAAAATTTTACATTAAAAAATAAATTAATTGATAATTTTGAACAATTAAAACTTGGTCAATTTTGACTCACAGTTAGATCAACTCCAAGATTGTGTGGTAGAGGAAGAGTTGTAAGGTAGTGTAGATTAGAAGTATCAAAAATTCTGATGATTCCTGAGGAACAACCAACTAGAATGCAGGTTTCTGACACAGAAATACTCGAGGCTCTAGCCGTCTACAATAAAACAGAATTTAATTTCGAATAAATTAGTTATATTACACAAAATAGAAGAATTATTATATTCAATATGTAATATATTACTAAAACATATATTCAGTAGCATAACATATACAAGGTATGATTTACTAAATAGAGATTTTGAGCTGAAATACTAGTTCATTAGTTTATACGATATATTATATTAATAGCAACTATACATAGTTGCAAAATAAAATATTTAAAAAAATTATAATAAGAAATGCCTAGAATTTAATATAAACGTTGTCACGTCTTTCTTTCCTTTTTCTGTATCTCCTATATTTAAATATATACAATTTATAAAATCGGTCTACTTTTCCAAATTGGGTTTTCTATCAGTTTTCTTCGTAGACGAAAATTGCGTTCATGCAATTAATCATTCACCTGTAATCTAATAATTCACTTGCTCAAGCATGCATAAACTAGAATTAATATAATATATCATATGATTCAGACTATCAGGAAAGTCAAGAATAAGAAATCTGGGTAAGAAATGCAAATAACTTTAATTAATAATATGTCAGGGAAAGCTCTTATTGGGGAAAAAATCAGTAAAAATGCATTATATATTAAATACTCACTGTCCTTTATAAAATTAACTATGTATTTGTAACTTACTTAATAATTAATTATTAAAAATTAAAAATAATATCTACTAAATAGACGTAAGCAACAGATATACAAAAATACATAAATAACAAAGTATTGATCGTTTTTTATAATATATTTGTTATCGATGTAATACGATATGTATGTTATAAATTATTTCACTTCAAACTACAGTCAACATTCTCGAACGAAATTTCATAGTTAAAACTAGGTACCCAACAAAACTATACCCATCCAGGACAAATAGAGGAGCCGTTCATTGTGATTCTAACTTGAGCCCGCATATCGTGAGATTTTCAATTTATCCGATCATTTACAATCCTCGGGACAATCACGCGAGACCACACGTTTATAGGAGGTATATTGATAAAAATTATTGACAACACCGTGTTTTATCAAGCTTATCAACCCACCTTGAGCTCTACCCACTTATCGAGATAGCGCTGTTCATTGAACTGAAACAGCTGTCCTGCCTGGCTTGTCACGAAGGTAAAAGTCTGCCCAGCTCCGGAATCTCGGCCCATACAAATTCCAACATCAGTAAAATTGTTGTTCATGAAATCTCCCAAAATGGCATTGCGTCCTTGCAAAGGTAGTGTTTCCTTCATCTAATTAAGATAGCAAATGACACAGACATGATAATTAGACACTGAATAAAATGATTCCTAGAACTATACAACAACAGCATAATTAACGCTTTGTATTTATTTGATACTTTATCGATTTGACCTTGTTTGCTTGAATGTACGATAACTTTTATCAATTGTATAAATATTTAGATAGATAGATAACTTCAGTAATCTGAACTCTTGAATTAATGAGAAACAAGATCCATTGAAAATGTGTTGGTTCATCAAGCCTTAACTGCTCATCAGATATTGTTTTTTACGAATTTGATTCATAGCTTACAACAAAATCAATTGGATATCAAAAGCCCTTTCACGATGAAAACTTGTTTAATATCAAACCGAATAAATTAAGAAAATTAATGGTTAGTCTGAAACTAGCTCACTTTTATTACAAATCCAAGAATAAAAAATGGGAAACAAACAAATAAATAATTTAGTTTTTATCATTAAACAAGTAAAGATGGAACAAGACATTAAACAATAACTATAAAGATAATGACCGTTTTCTAGTAAGCAAGTGTTTACTTCATCCAATCTTTCCTTAAAATAGGAGACACAAAGAAGCCATCAGAAATAGTTTGTCTCGTGATCAATTGAGTCTTATAGATTAAATAACTGACGGATTATATTTTACGAAAGACAGCTCAACCATCGACACAACCACTGTCTATTACTTGACTATAGCTACACTGGTAAGGACATTGTTCCGGATTTTTCAACATGCGAGTGTCAATCCAGTTAGAAAATTCATTAATTGAAACAAAGAAAACCAATTTTAGAAAATTTCGTTTTTTATTCTATAAACCTATTATAGCTAATTAATACGATTTTAACAAGGGTTCATTTTGCATTAGAAAATTTTAATTTAAAAAAAAGTACATCGCGCTTCCTAAAAATGTTATTCTTTGATGTGTAAAGCAATTATTTAAAGTAATTACAACTAATTTAAATTTAATTCGTCAAACAAAAACGCCTAATATAATTAATAATATATAACATTTGCTGATGAAAGGCGTGACAAACCATTTCTCAATTAACATAGCTAGCACACTCCTTCTACAGTAGCATTTTGCAGCATTTAATGGAAGCAGGTGCTAGTTACGGCGTTATAGTTGAGTGGTACTGGAATGCTGATGTTTCTCTAACAAAGAATACGTTCTTGAGGTCACAGAGTACAATTTAGTCTGTCCATCACTAAACGACTGACAATCATAAATCGCACTATCAACTAGTTACTACGGCTAGTAAGAGTACTAATTCAACTTAAATGTGTCTGTATGTCTCAACTCTATTCTACCCCCCAGTAAACAGAAATTAAAAGAACACAAATTCTTTCCCCATAATTCCAACATCTTCCTCTCTCCCCTGTTGACTTTTATCGATATATCGCATAACAAATCACAAAATATAGGTACACTCTGTGTATATGACATACACTTAACTCAACCGCATAGAAGAATTCTCGGTTGGTATGGTAACCAATGTAAATTGACAAAAACAAAAATGATTCTTCATATTTGTATTAATGGAAAATTGAATACTACAATAGTTACTGGTTGAATTGATTACAAATTCGCATTTTTGTTCTTAATATAGAGATTTAAGTTCTATAGTAGTATTAACATGACGAGGTGTAATGAAGCATTATTGAGAAAATATACATTTATTCCAACTCACTCAGAGCAACAAGAAATAAAGAAAGAAAATTTCTGCCTGGAATTCAATCATTGGGCAACCAGAAGAACAAGTTAGATAGTTTCATTTGATCGATAAAATCAATTACATTACCAGCTTGGAAGTCGTTGGTTAAAGTATAAGAAGGAAAGAACTAAAAGTATGAGGTCAATATAATATAACAGACAGTTTTGTGAATTATACCAAACTATAGTGTTAAATGATGCCTTGTATTTCCTTTTGCTTTGTCAGTAGATACATTTAGAAAATGTGAATACTAACTTATATTTATTGAAGAAAATGATCAGTATAATAATAACAAAAATTCGTTTTAATAAAAAAATCATAACATTCATGAAAAGTTCAATATTAAATGTTTATAGATGTTATCTAGAAAATAAACCGATTTTATTGTATCACTAAAATTATATCATAGAACTCATCAGTTGTAAGGCATAAACAAATGGCTTAATTATTTTTAGACGATACATTTACAACATAATATATATAATGCTACAATGATTACATTAATAGTAACTATATCAAGCAAAATAAGTGTCGAATACCTGCAAGAATTACACTAAGTGTCCTCCTAAGGGCTATTTCTTTCCACAATGACATACTTAACTCAATCGATGTACCCAAACGTAACATTAGCATGCCCCATTATAAATAAAGTTAGTACGGAAAGTTTGGAAAGTCGACCGTCAGCGTAATATTAATTGCTTAACATTATAACGACCGTGAACTTTGCATAGACAACGTTTAGTCTATGCCAGAGTCTAACCAAGGAGCAGAATGAGTCATCGGCAGAACTAGGAAAACATGTACGCTTTGCCGACGTCTATTCGCGTCACATTTAAATTCCCCGTGCACTGTGACTCATCCCTTTTCTATAGTACAGAGGACTTGTCTATTGAGTACACTGGTGCTGGTTGAACACCAAATAATTGGATGCCCACTGGATACTTTTTGAACATAACTAATTGCAACATTGTTAAATGTACTAAACATTACAATTTTTACATAATTCTCAACAAACTTCATGGTGGTAAATCTAATTGTTACTGCTATTTTAGCAGGCACCATGAACGACAAAATTTCTAAAGGTTTTTAAATGAAACACACTTTTTTTATAGATTATATTGCAATGGTACCTTTGATCTGCTGAGGTCCATGTACCAGTAGCGAACATGACGATTTCCAACTGTGACAAAGAATTGACTATTGTCACTGAAGACCACTGAGTTCACCTGCAAACAACAAGTGATACGGAGCAATAAAAGTAACCTACTGATGATAGTTAGTGATGCCATTATCGGCAGTAACAGTCTAGAAGTTTAAATTTGAGAAATATTAACACAATTTCACGATATTTTATTAAGACTTAAACTAAATATTACATTTTCAAAAAAAAATGTTAGATGATCCGAAAAAAACTACCTTGCTGGAAACCTTACTACTAGCCAGTTTATGGTTAGCACTGCGATCCCAAACGTTGATGGTCATATCTTCTGGACTGCCCACACTGACAATGAAGCGGCCCGAGGGGTTGAAAGCCACACAGTTAATGCGAAAGTTGTGTCCCGAATATTCGGCCAATTGTGTTCTCTCCTCGACGTTCCACACCCGTACCATAGGTAAGTGTCCGCTCTGTAGTGGAGCAGAGGTTTACGTGTATATAAAATGAAGAATTTAAAATAAAGTGTTACACAAATAAAAGAAAGGATTGGAGGAAAGTATAAGCTTATACAATTTTTCTAAAAAACATTAGTACTATAATAATATCTAAAAAATTAAAGGTTTAACATAACTCTTAAATATCCTAAATCCCGTAAAGATAATGATACTATAAATAACACGCTAACAAATAATACGAATTTGCAACTCAAAAAGTCAGTTTTATGTATTTTTTTCTGCAAATATGTCTTCTATTGATTTCTATGCGCTTTCAGTTTTAATTTTTGACGTGACAAAATGGTTTAGAGTTAAACATTATAATTATTAAAAACGAATAAGAAAGAATTTTACAACCATTATATTATTACGTTAACTCAGTAATGTTTGACATTTCCTAATTTCCCACAAATTAAAGAATTTTTCAAAATTATAATATAAGAAAAATAATGAATTCTATCATAATATATTTTTCCAAAATCTACCTCAAAACGTAGCTATCTCAAAACTTTGCAAATCTGTTTTCAAATTCCACAACTTACAAACGAAAAAGATATAATGAGAACAGCATGAGATCAGAGAAAATGCAATACATGACCTATCAAAAGTTGCATCAATTATTCTACAACACAACATTGAATCATAAATTTTTGCTCTTCCATATGTCATACCTTTACCTTCTTATAATCGAAGATAAAATCGGTTGTATAACTTCCTTGTTTGACCTAACCTATTTCCTCGACATTTATTTCTCCTCTCGATATTATATCCTCAACATAACCAAATCTATTTTAACTTTATAAAAATCAATATTATCTCCGCCTCTTAACAGCATAAAAGACTTGAACCATCGATATTCTATGCAGTGCGATGTTACATTCATTTCCCACCAGAGATTCAAACCTTGTGTATCATGGTGGCATTAATATCATTTTATTTATATATATATACTACATCACAACAAATTGGAGTAAATATGCAAAGGGACAAATGAACCGGTATTTAAATTTCGAATTCCACAGCTGGAAATGGTACATTAGATGCTGCAATGTATCTCTATTATACTGTTATTAATTAACCGAAATCTGTTTTCGGAAGTTTTTTATGCGATGTTTTAAAGAATTACGACATCAGTAAGAGGAATTTATATTAGCGTACATTGAATCTATTCTACATCTGGAATTAATTGAGATCACTGATAATCAATTAAATAGTTCATCCGTTTATATTATAGTCTACCAGTTAACAAACAATTAAGACAGTTTTTAATATAATATAAGTTATATTTTATTATAAATATCGTTTACAAGATAATGAAAAAAAATGAACTATGATATAAAGACGAAGCAAAAGAAACAAAGTTATAAATAAAATATATATAACATTTTATAAATATATATTAATATAGACAAGCGAAATGTTTTTTTTATTCATTAATAGAACAAAAAGTGATAACGTACTTAGTATAGATACGGTTCTATACTAAACTGGAAAAATATTTAATACCAAATTAATAAATCCAAAATGTAAGTAAATGCACCAAAAATGTTAAGCTTCTTTTGAGTACCTTAAATGGCACGTGATAAGGTTTTTCCTTGAATGCATCATTATAATAAATGACATTATAACCATGTCTTAGGAAGGAAGGCGTCAAGTGTGATGGAAGCTGGTGACAGGTGCCATAATTCAGCTTCTGGTGATTTCATCGGTTAGGTACCACCAATTATGCTTTATGGTGAGATAAGAGAATTTGACTCAAATATATATCATGTGGTACATTATTGAGTTCTGGTTTTCAATTACAATTCTGAGTTTCACTGGACAGCAGATCTATCAAAGGGACTGATATTATATAGCACGTACCAATTATTATGTATACGAAACAGATAGGATTTCTTGATAATCACTGAAAAGAATAATAATCTATTCTTTGATTTTTTTGTTCTCAACACATTTAAACAAATGGAGGTTGAGGTGAACCCAAGCTAGTTAGTTCACTTTTATCTTAATATCGATTTCCCAGCTATCAAATACTGGGGAAGTGTGACATTACTGCGCCATCTTTCCCTCCCTCTCTCCATCATCTCCACTCTTAGTCAGTTTGTGAATGCAAAGTAGACTAGTATTGATTGATTTATCGACTAAAACATTAAAAATATTGCCCTCAACACAGTCAATACCAGTCAAAATAACTATATTTTGTAAGTATATGAAGTATCCCCTGCGTGCTATGGTGAGACCGATTTATCTTTAACGACTCTGTAAACAATGTGTACATAATAAATAAAAACTTATGAATGTGTTTTAAATAAAAATTGCATCAACCTGATCCTATTTTGTGGTCATAAATGACACATAAAACTTTAGTAAGTCTAACCCTTTAAACCACCAACAGTTGACGAAAAGTACAGATTCAGTTGCTGGGATTTCACATGCACAGACCTACTTTCCGAATTATACCCATCACTACAGATTTGACAGAATAAGAGCTTAAATAATAACATAGACACATATCTAGATTTAATCTGAAATATTTTTTGCCACACTGTCTGCCCTTAGTGAAGTCGCACTTCAGGAAACAGTTGGGTAGGTTTAATTTCTCAGTAATAAATTTATAGCACAGTCATACAATATTCTAATAATAAACTTTTTAAAAAAATGGAATACAATATAATTTATTACTTGCAATAAAATTAATATTTTAATATCAAAAATAAATTGAATATTTCATTCCTTATATTAGAGTATATTTTTGTAATAAATTATTAATAATTGCAATTTTATTTGTTCCATACAACTTATAAAAGAAATATAAATTTACATTTTGGTAAAATTAAACAAAGATATTTTATAATCATACTAATCAGAAAAGGATGACAACTTTTAGAAGTACAAATCTGTAATAATTAACCTTAAAAGAGGTGCATAATTAAACAATTAGTGAGCAGTCAGTAAAACTATGCACGCACTCGTTGTCCTCCACTTTCCTACAAACTATTATTAAATCAACAGGGTCAGAGTGAATAAACGTTGTAAGGATGAAGTGACACCAACACATAAAAGTGCCATCAGTGCAGCTTCCAACCTCAAGAGTCAACAAGATCTTGAGGCATCCTACAGTTCCACTCTAATTATATGCGATAGCGCACGCTTTTATATAACGGAGTACAATACTTGAGCACAGGTTAATCTTGATCTAATTCAATAATGAAGGCTTAACTATTAGTTAGATTTCTCTTTGAAGTAGTGTTAGTACAAAAAGCTACCGTAAACAAAATACAATAGGATCACACTAGTTCAGAAGTTTTATTGATAGAAAAATACGATCACATCTTTATATGTTAAATGAAGTATATGAACTGAAAAGGTTTCTAAAACAGCTAAATTATAATATTTTCGAACGATTTTAAAACAGAAACGATTCATAGTAAAATTTTTTAAAAGTTTATTCATTTAAAAAAACATTTCCTAAATTATTCTTAAATCAAAAAAATAAATATAGTTAAAAAGTAATTAATAGATTCATAGCAGGGGAACAGAACAGAATTCATATATATATATATATAGATTTAAGGTCGCGAAGATTTCTTCTCTTCTAATAATAATTAGCAGATTTGTCTATGTATAAATATTTAAAAACATAAGACATTTTGCAAATGTTTTCTACTATGAAAGGATGGGAGTGAAGCAGGACACAAAGTCACTTAGAACCGTCTGTCACAAACAAAAACAGGTTTGCACTCGGTCTCCTAGAGAGTAAGAGAGTTCTTAAAAGAATCTATTTCACTTCATTCAATATATGCCGATTTTTGTGTAAACAGCGCCAAAAATATAACCGGTTAAACTGTTTTTTTAATCTGAAGAGATGTACTTTCACAACAATAAATGTATTAAAAACGTTTAGAAATTATAAGCGTAAGTAGGTGGTAAAGGATAAAATCCCTTATTTAATATTATTAGAAAATCAGTTATTCGTAAATATATATCTTAATAAAAATACCAATGGTTTGAATTTTTATATAAAATGTCATAATATATAATATTTAAAACAAAATGTTAACTTATGTCACAAAAATATGTCATAATATTAATAAATTGAGATGTGAAATATTATATGTTTTTATTTTAAATTAAATCATAAATATTTAATAAGACTTATTCTAGAAAATATGTCCCTGTTTTAATGTATTTTTTAAAATAATGCTAATAATGAATTGAGTTGAATAAGAAGAATTATTTTTGTCGATTTTGATATTATTACTATTTTAGAGGTTTTAAGTTATGGAGGATACATTACAAAATATTCGTGCACTATTCGATCATGTCATAAAAAGCTTCAGTTACGTAAAGTAAGATGGACACTATAGAATACAGTGAATTATAAAATTGAATTTACAACAATTAAATGACGGTCGACCCACCTCTCCAGTGACGATAAACTTTCCATCACGACTGAAGTCGAGTGTTGTGATAGTTTTCTTGCCACGACTATTGAGAAAGAGTTGCTGCTTACTTCTCTTCGTGTTGTAGCCAACAACAACAAATCTACAGATGTTAAAAAGGGAAACTATCATCATCTCTGTATTATCAAACTACTAATAATAAAGTATTTAAATAATTGTGTTAGAGTGGTATAATCGAACCCATGGGATAAAAATATATTTACTTAGATAATATAATTAGGAAAAGTTTCATATTGAAAAAAGTATGGATGAAATATGAAGAACATGTGATTAAATTAATTACCTACTTATATGTTATATTTGCAAACTAAATTCATTCATTATGTAACTTAAACGAATAGCGCTTAATTATTAATAGGTTGAGAATGCAGATAGTTAATAATTAATGCTTCTTTTCAAATAACAGTAAACTAAATAAAGAAAGATTTAAAAAATAAATATTCAACTCAATCAATTTTTATTATTTAAAATTTATATTTAAATTAATAACTTTTCTTAAATTTTCTAACAATAAAACATGTATTAACTATAGTGAGCTAAATTAATGGAGGCGAATAAATCGACTTGACTAAATAACCTTCGCAAACAAAACAGCAACTCATTATGGGAAATTCTCGGCTTTTTCTGCAGACTGTATATAGAGCGCGAGACCCTTTGTAATGGGACAAAATACTCCCACTGGAGTAACAAAAAAGTAATGGGGTGGGAAACACGTCAACTACCGCCAATGACGTCATCTAGTCGACATTGATCAATGAAATTTTGTGTTCATAGGATCAATACCAAATCAATATAATATACTCCACACGTATAACTTAATAATACCGTGCAGCCTATATGCATGTATAGCTTTTACTCCCAGAATGCATTATAATATCAGCTCAAGTCATTTGCTGTTATGTATACAGAAGGAATTGGGCGGGTGTGAAGGACATGGTCTTAGTACAGCTGAGTAAGAGACATTGATTGTGTGGTAGACATATTCTTTGTGTTGTGTATGTGAGTAAGCAATGAGAAGCAG
The DNA here is from genome assembly GCA_034780395.1 of Vannuccia rotundouncinata. NCBI lineage: Eukaryota > Metazoa > Platyhelminthes > Proseriata > Coelogynoporidae > Vannuccia > Vannuccia rotundouncinata. Next base: position 2,976 of record JAUZNC010007462.1, on the reverse strand, counting down.
ATAATTAAACGATTGAAAGCTTATTTATAAAGTTTACTTATTTATCGTTTAAGTTTCCAGATTATCTCCAAAGAAATAGTTTTACCGTTTTCTCTATTCGTTATTTTAAAATATATATTTGTGAAACAGATCGATCATATATAGTAGCAAAATCAGATTATGAAACTTAATTGTTATATAAATTTTCAATATATAGTTTTGAGGTTATTAAATTTTCCGTTTTTATTTATTTTAATATTTAAACTTAACAATGTAAGATATTTTATCTTGGACTATGACAATTTCATAATTTATTTTCTTAACAAATGAGTCACTGTATTTCTGGATGAATCATTATGAAATTAATTTTAGAGAAAAAGTTGGTCTAGTTCACAAGTCATGACAATGATCTCTTTAAAGGCTCGACTTGATATTATAAAATCAAATCGATTGAAAAACAAAACCGAACAAAATAAAAATCAATAACAGAATTGGGTGAAATATGACTTGGGTTGAAATTACTAATCTTTAATACAATAAATTAAATTTGATAATAAATATTATACATATATGGTTCTATATGAAGAAGAATTAAATTATCCCTTTGAATGAAAATATAAATAATAATTAAAATTTTGATCCTTTAAAAATGTGTTTAGTTAAGATAAGAAATAGACATTATCGTCAAAAGATAGGGGTAATTAATAAATAAATATAACGATAATCTTTATAAAAATGGCACGATTTTGGAAACAAATAAATAAGATATAAGGATTTCTGTTTAACAATAAAAATAGTTTATATAAAGTTCCTAAATTATTAAACTTAAAAATAGTATATGAATATAGACAACAAAATTGTTTATATAGTATTCAAAAAATACATTTTTAACATTTTACGCCGAATTATAACAAATAAATCAGTATTAATATTATTTTAAACTATCTAAGTAATACGGTTACATACATTTTTAATGAAAAACGAAAATTTTATGTTAATTACCCGTCTCATATTCCAGAATTGAGAACCATTTGATATAAATGTATACATAAGTTTCAAAAACCAACAATAAATAACACAAACTAGACTCGAAATATTTATTCTAAATTGGTATGGTTCTTTCCTCATTCATTATACCCCTGATATCTGGAATTCCAATCAACAAGACATATTAACAACTCACCCAGCTGGATATGCCACTAACCCCGAGTTGGGGTCCAAAGCTAAGGCACTGTTACTCGGCGCAGTGATGCCCAGAACACGATCCAATACCACCTGAGTGAGGAGAAGACAGTTTCTATGTAGTATTTTACACTGCATATCTTGTAAGTTGTGCCTATTTTATAGTTTTAAAATACTTTGAAACTTTAAATAAAGCTTCAAAATTATCGTCTTCTGAAAATTATGACTCAAAGAATGATGATTATATATTAAGCTGTTGAAATTGATTGATATTAATAACTGCTATTTCACAAATTACAATTATTTATTCTTGCTGTTAAGACGTGATATATCGAATAGTATTATGATCTACCTTAGGTAACAACGAATCTGTTTTATAACGAAGTACAGGTGTCGGAGTGACCACGTCTCCTTTTGATTTGGTGGGGGATGAAATAACTGGGAGAGGGAATGATTTGTTAGTGATGAGACGAGGAATTCCAGTCGAGGGTGAGGCTATAATTGGGGAACCTTTGGGATCACATGGAGACCAACTACGTCGTGACGATGATAGTGGGAGGTTGAGACGAAGATTACTCCTGCTCATTTTAACACAATTCCTTCACATTGGACACCACTGAATTCGAAGTTGTTTCAAATTGGAGACTTCACTAAATCCACTACCAAAATCCAAAAGTTTATTCCGTTGATAGCATTTATTGACGTTATTATAATAGGCAGAAGTGCGATGCAATAGGGACAGGATGTAGATTAATTCGTCTGTCAGAAGTACACACATTGGTCTAACCAAGCAAACTACAACTGGGTATAAACACTGGATTATGTCAACAGTCAATCCACTTCTACTTTACCTGTAGCAAAGCCACATGCTCGCATATTTACAACTTGTATATATGTACATTAAGTTATAGAGGGAGGGAGGGGGGGGGGGGTGGAGGAAAGTGGTCACTGCACCGATATCGACACCTATAAATAACCATTTGCCTCACCTTTTCCACTAGATTCTGTGCTGAGGCAGCCGTGGAAGAGGCTCTCGGACGACGCAACGACTGCGAGCGTGGTGTCCGACGATTCATTATTGATCCCAATTGATCGGCATGCAGGGGTCTGTCTAGTCATTACAAATACACTCTTACAGAGGGGGAGGCATGTTGCTCCACAAAAGCAATGTATCTTAAATTTAGTTCAGTATTAAAAAGTATTAACACATGCATAGTATCAATATACAAAGTATCTTTGCTACAATAAATAGAATCGTAATAGTGTAAATAACATTAATATAGTTAAATAAATAATGTTAACAATGTAAGTGTATTTTGCTTATTCATCACTGTGCTATCGAAATATTAATACTGTAATTTTATTTCATTGGAATTTGTAATGCTACAAAAGAAATTGGTTTTAAAATTAAAACGGACTATTAATATATATTTAAATTGACAAATTTTTGACAAAACAGTTATATTATAAAATATAATGCATTACAAATTCCATGTCAACAAAAATAATACAAAAAATAATATTAATTGGTTTCAATTTTCATTATTTTCTGAATTCCATATTTAAGTTTAATAAATAAATTGATTTAATAAATTCAATAAGTTAAGCCAAGATTGGCATTAAATTGCAGTTAGAAAGCTGTTTCTTTTAAAACAATATATATATATATATATATATGTTTATACCTTATGTAGACAAACTTTTTTTCCAAATAAAAATGTAATAGTTTATAAAATAATATTTATAAAACATCTAAAATTATTGAAAATAAAATAAAAATATAGAAAAAATAAAAGGAATACAGCAGCATATTAT
>JAUZNC010007451.1:0-33688 GCA_034780395.1 Vannuccia rotundouncinata | reverse complement strand
TATAAAATATTTAGCATTGCACTATTCTAAATTATAGGAAATGTTAAATTTATTGTTTACATATTAACAATTAATTTTACACTATTATTCCTTTACTTTTTTTACACTATTTAGTCCTTTACTACAAGCAGAAGATATGTAAAATATCATTGTGGTAATGAATATGCATGACAATATGTCAATACAAAAAAAATCACGACAATTTCTTGTATAGGAAAGGTGCATAAAATATAAACCAATCAGATTGTAATATAATTTAAAAATAGAATCACAAGCTGTGACGCGCTGTGTTAGTCAAAATTTCTACTGTATCAAATGTTGATACACCTCGTCAGGAAAAGGTTAAAGTGATAAAATTAATTATAAAATAACAGAGGCAGATCCAGGGGAGGGAACGAAGGGGTCTGGCTGGACCCCCTGCCCCTGATTTTTTAATAGGTTTTTTAATTTAAGATAATTTAAAAAATTAAACATTCCATATAAAAACCTCACATTTTTGGGAATATCTATAATGGAGAAAGAATTCCTGAGATGCTTTCTCTTGCATTCTAAGTCTCAAAAACAAAATTTTTTTCTTGCAATCTCAGATTTATAGGCTATGCTGCTCACATAGCCATGATGTGCAGGACATTAGGGGGTACTCAATCTCAAACCCCCTCTGCTCAAATTTCTGGATCCACCTCTGAATAATTGTTTTATACCAATTGAAATTTAATCAATAATAAATCACTTATAAAAGAAGCTTAAAATTAATATGGATAAAATTAATGGAGCCATTTTTATATTTATATGTTTTAAAGGAAATATGTAAGATATTTACTGTATTTAAAAATTCATAAAAACACATTAATCAAAAACTAATTTATAAATTTATTGCAGTAGACAGTGTATAGTTTTGATATGAAAATACGTAGAAAGGCTTAGATATGTAACTACTATTATATATAAATGTATATGATAAAATATGCATACATTTATTTTTTTAAATATTAAAAATAGGAAGTGCATTGCTAACTAATTAATTTTACAATAATTCAAGAGCAAATACTTCCAAATTATTTTAAATTTAAAAGAACAAATCAAAATCGCTTTCGCTTTTTTAACAATCAGCTGAAAATATATTTTATCGTAATTGATAAGTTGTATTTAATATTACCTTTAATACTTTGTTATTTGCGTTAAAATCAAAAACGAAATTAACTATTTGTTTTAGTTTAAATAAATTTTCGTTTCATTCAATTATATAATTTTAAACAAATAAAGCATTAGATATGAACCATTGACCTATATATTATTTATAAATAATATATAGGTCAATGATATGAACTAATTTAAACAGGAAATATGACGGTATTTACTAAAAAAAACTTTAAAACTATTTTTCTAAATTTATTGCAGCAGACATTCTATAGTTTTGATTTGAAATTTATATATAGAAAAGCTTAACTATGTAACCATAGAAATATGAATAATATTTATTTCTCTTTCTATGTAAGTATAACTAGCTGTATCTGATAAAAAAGTGTGGTACGTAGATTTATTTTTTAAATTTTAAAAATGGGAATTACATTGCAATCTAATTAATATTTACAGTATTTTAAGCGCAAATTCTTTATTTTTTTAACTATACCAACTGAAAATATATTTTGTCATGATTGATAAGTTTTATTGAATATTTTATTGAAATATTTTATTGCTCATCAGAAGCGCCAGAACTTTTTTGAAACGAGATATTCGAAATTTCGTAAAAAAATTAAGTCTGAGTAGAGAAGTGCGTTCTTGTTGAAACATTTGCATTAGTATATGGGAGGTACAAGGTGGTTCAAAAAAAAGTATACACTTTTTATTAAATTTTAATTAAGTCTTATATGTACGTAAGATTTTATTTAGCGTTTGGAAATGTAGATTTTTAGGTCAACTGTAAACAGGATACTGAAAGATAATGAAATGAAGCCATATCGTACGTCCTATAGCGGCTTCATCAGCATAATGACGATCTATACCAACAGACAGGTTGAATTTTCAGAATGGTTTATTAATTCAACTGCAATGGATTAAACATTTTCTGATATTCTTAACTGTTTAGACGAGGCCACATTTAAACTCAACGGGCATGTGAGATTTTGGTCGCAGGAAAACCCAAGAGAAGTTAATGATCGTGCGAGTTTTAGTTTGGACTGGAATCTCATCACGGCGTTTGATAGGACCCATGTTCTTCAATGGTTACGTCAATGCAGAAAAATATCTTTAGCTGCTCCAAACTGAAGTTGAATTTGTCATCAAAAGGCTTTTTCGGGGGAACCAGTCCATTTTCAGCAGGATAGTGCCCCTCTTCACTTTGTCTTTACTTACTGTCAGACAATATCGTAATGCCACGTTTCCCAGAAAGTGGAATGGTCTCCGCGTTCCAGTGGATAACGTGCCAAGAAGTCCAGATCTCACTCCACTCGATTTTTTTCTGTGCCAACTAAAGAATATGGTGTACAAGTAACGTGTGCGAAGCATACAAGAGTTGAAAGATAAAATTGTTCAATGTTCACAAAAAATCCCTGATCATCTTTACAAAACTGTATGCCAGTGTGTCCTTTCATGTTGTAGAAATCTGATTGCAACCAATGGACATCATTTTGAGCATATAAGGTAGAATTTGACTTGAACTGACTTGTTATTAAATATATTTACATGTTTAAATATTTAAAATGTTGTATAAATCTTCTGTACGTAAATGTTTAATAAAAATAGATTGAAAAGTGTATACGTATTTTGTAATATAAAAATAGATAGAAAAGTGTATACGGTCCGATGCGCGGCTCAAGGCACCCTTTGAAATATGTAATCGCACCCACTCGATGACGACGATTTTGTTAAAATATAGAATTCGAACGAGGATCGGATCTTTATACCACCATGACGACCCGGACACCTTTTATCGGGTAATATATGTTTGATGTATCTTGTCACAAATTCTATTAAAATACGCTTTCTTCAGCAAAGATTGGTATCCTTTTCAAATTTGGAATCCATATTGATTGGGTTTTATTCGTGTCACTTCAAAAAAGAATGTATGACGTGCAATCAGTTCTTTACTATGTCTTTTGTTACTATATAATTGTCAGTCCTACCACAAGTATGCCACTTTTTAATAAACAAATTCCGCTCTGCGACAATTGAAAACTTGGCGAGATTTTAATTATAGATTAAAGATATTAACTGTGCCGGTTTCGGTTACGACCGCAGACATTCTGAGCAGTTTAAATTTTATATTATTTATTTGTGGACTATCATTTTCACAACCAGACCAAAGTCTATCATCAGAACCTTTTAAAAAAATACTACACTATTTATTAATAAACACTCGTAGCATTTCGTGAACTATAATCGCATTTCAACAAGCTGAATAGATGCATAATTAGAAAAGCCATATTCTGTAGAGGATTATTGAATTTCAAATCTAATACCCTATAGTATTCATGTCTCCCAACCTCTTGTAACACCTACGTCCCCCAAAATAACGAAAATCAACGATACAATTATTAATTATTATACCTCAAAATAGAAGATAAAATATACAACTGGTCTTTTAGGTTTCTTCACAATGAAAACACAGTTCAGAAGCAAATCAAACAACTATCTCAGACGAAGCAAAAACCAAAGCTGTAGTTATTCAAGGATCAGCAGTTGGCCACCGGCCTTCATAGTTGTGGCCTTTGAACTCAAGTCAGTCTACTCTGATAATCAGTTCATCAAATATGCAATGACGCATATTTACTCATTTCGGTGTCTAATATCAAAGCAACCATCGATGAGATGGTTCGAACTGTTCGACAGAAAATAACCTCCCACGAATTTCATTGATATCATGAATAAACGAAATTTAGAAATATATATTTATATTTGACAAAATATTGCTACAAACATTTTCGGAAACAGTTATAAATTATTATTATTGAATTAACACACGAAATTTAGAAATATATAGTCAAAGACACTAAATTCTGAAATAAATAGACAAACGATGCCCACAACAATTCTAAATGGAGAACTATTTCCGCAAGAGGTTTTCAACGTCGAATATATGTGAAATTTTCACACGAAATTTTGAATTAAATAGAAAAATGTTGTAATGTTATTATGTTATTATGTTACAGGAATTATTACTACAGAAAATAGTCCGAAAATTACTGAGGCCTTAGCTAATTTTTTCTTGTGTTAAGGACTTTGTTCGCCAGCTTTTCGTTTACCCGACGGCAGTATAACATAATAAAAACTTAATGAAGTTAAATAATAATATATTCTTTGTGTCGCAGGAGCACGAATCGAGCTGGAATGTTCATATCTGTCTTCGCACAGACTCATCCATGATGACAATAGAAATATTGCTGAGGTGGCCAACATCTTTCGCTATAGCCAAAACAAACAATTACAAATTGTGGATGGACAAAATGATACTTCTACATGGTGAAAATAGTGCAGCAGTGATCAGTATTTTATGAAAGATGAAATGAGAAGACCTCTCGGTGGTCAATTGATAAAAACATTGTCGGCACATTACATTACCGGCAACATAAAAAATAACTTCGTCATTCCTATCTGCAGGAGGGTCAACCTCGTGCGGAGAACAGATAGAAGAAAGCTGCAATCATCATCCGGCACGTCCATACGACAGAATTTTTCGGCAGTAGACTGAATGCCTTCAGCTTCTGGCAATGCAAGAGGTCGGTCATCTGGATATTCGCACCTTCACGATTTTGAGACAGAACGGAGAAGACAGTTGCAGTTGATTGCACTCGAAGGGCTGCACGAGATTGAACAACAGTTGGATGATCATTGTGTCCTCCTCGGGCACGAACAATTGCGAAATTATTCTGAGAATGAAAAAAAGGATAGAATTAATAATCAATATAGGGTGTCCTGTATATTATTGCGTTTTTTCCATAATTATTAAATTTATAGTTCATAACTCTTCTATGTCTATGTCTTTATTTAATCAACTCTCTATGATATATTTGAATCTTTGAAATCTATGAATTCAAATTTGAATAGGTAAATTATATCGATTATTTTTTACAACTATTATTATTTTACAACTCAAAGACAACATAACTACTGAAAATATTAACTTCTTTGTAAAAATGTTGGCTTTGAACAATTATACTGCAACTGAAACACATAAATTACTGCATAATGTATTGGGAGATGATTGGCAGCGTCTGTGGGTAATTGATGAGAAATGGGTTTATCTTCAAAAGTTGTGCACAGGAAATCATGCCCGATGTTGGGTAGGTCCTGAAGGAGACAAGGCGGAGTTGTTGAGAAAATCGATGTGTGTGTGTGAAGAAACTGATGATAATGGTTGCTGGCAACTTTTCAGGGCAGTTTATTTTTAAGTTCTGGAAGATGGGGGATCAATTAATGCTCATCGTTACATCCAGTTCATTGCCAATTGCCTAAGACACCTCCGAGACATTGGTACACCCGCTGAACGAGTTATGTGGATGCATGATAATGTAGCACGTATGACAATACAATTCCTTGATGACAAGGTTGTGTCCAGGGTGCATCAGCCTCCTTACTCTCCAGATCTGAACCTCATGGACCGCTACATTTTCAGGAACTTTGAAACCAACCGCTTAGGTGTTGATTTCGCCAATGTCAATGAACTCCGTGAAAATCTCACTCAATTCCTAGCCTCTATGACGCAGAACAAGCTCAACAAAGAGTTCCTTTCGTTAGGATACCACTGCAGAAGTGTAATTTTTGCTGGTGGTAGCTATCTGACTTGATTTGTTCATTGTGGTCAGTCCAATTATGTCTTTTTCATTGTTCATTGTTCATATATCCATTGTTTTTATTGCTTATAATTAAAAAACGCAATACTATACAGGACAACCTATAATATAAACGTCGTTGATAATATTAATAAATAAATAATTTTATTAATTGACAGATTATACTAATTTCGTATTTCTAGATATTAGAATTAAAATATTTAACTATATCACAGAAAAGATGATCTTTTAATTATGGTTAGATTAGTTAATATGTTAAACAGTAATGACTCAATAAAAATATGTCGAATGCTGGGTAACGAGGTGATCCACACTTTCTGGAAAGGCATTCAATGTTTTTACCTTGTTGTCGTGCGTGACAAATATCCAGGAAAAATGGGATTCCAAATCATGATTGAGACCCTCTAGGAGATTTTCAGCTGTTACTGGATCTCTGCCGGGCTGGAAGGACACAATCTGTCATTCCCAGCCACAAGATTACAGTAACAAATTGGTAACCTTGTACAATTAATAAAAGTAGAGAAGTGTTGTTAAAATGGTTCATCTAGCTATACATATAACTATATAATAACAAAAATAAAAAATAAATTGGAAAATGTAACAAAACCGTTAAATACAACAGATCCATTGAAAGCGACACCCTTGGGTAACTTTATAGATTATTCATAAGTGAAAACATATATTTTTCTGTGAGCCCCACAACATTTTCTCTACTGCTATACAACTAGACGAACAAGTCGAACTTTCAATTGCAGTATCATTTGAGCATCCCAAGGCCTGCCGTATAATTTATAATCCGCCGTATAATTTATTGCTAATAACCGTGCTGTTGCTCTGAGGACATATCTTATGAATTCTGACAACTGTGGATTGAGGTCCTGTAATCTTGTTGCTTCTATTCGCCGGAGACTTTGAATTGTGAAACCTTCTGGAAGTCCTTCATTCAACGTTTGAACATAATTTTCTGCAATAAATTAACTCTAAATGCTCTGTTTTTGAACCAGACGTTTTATGAGTTATTAATTATGACTATACAACTATACTGCTATACAACTAGACGAACAAGTCGAACTTTCAATTGCAGTATCATTTGAGCATCCCAAGGCCTGCAGTATAATTTATAATCCGCCGTATAATTTATTGCTAATAACCGTGCTGTTGCTCTGAGGACATATCTTATGAATTCTGACAACTGTGGATTGAGGTCCTGTAATCTTGTTGCTTCTATTCGCCGGAGACTTTGAATTGTGAAACCTTCTGGAAGTCCTTCATTCAACGTTTGAACATAATTTTCTGCAATAAATTAACTCTAAATGCTCTGTTTTTGAACCAGACGTTTTATGAGTTATTAATTATGACAGAAAAGGCCTCTTCACGTGCACCAGCAGGTCTTTTTGCCACATAAAAGTTGTAAATGCATACAAGCCATCTGTCCTGATTTTCTTCATTGTGAAACTATTGATAATAATATTAATAATAATAAATGTGTTTATTTATTTACCAATGCATACAGAATAAATTCAGAACAAAGTAATTTTAATGTAAACTATAAACGAAGAGGATGAATATAAAGAAATTGTAAATAACTTTATAAAAGAGTTAGATCAAGTTTGGAGGTTATTGTGTATAGCCAAAAATGATATGAAGGAAGAAGCATGTCTACTATAGTAGAAGAGTGAGGCATATTCAGACGGCTTCTGCTAGGTAAAAAGTTTGGTATCCTGGAGAGCAAAATATGTGATTGTTGGTAGGGCAGCAGAAAATAGTTTATTAGAGAGTAAAAACCGGCGTTCTTCGGGATCAGGTAGACATTGTTTTCAGCAGTTAAGTCGACATATGTTTGGCAACCAAAGTCAAAATGCGATTAAATCAGAGATGTATATATATACATAAGTGCGATCAAGAATCTTAAGTGACTCGACCTCAGTTATATCAGTATCGTTTGCCCTATAAGGTATAATACATTTGTTTTTTGGTAATGATAATCGGGATGTTTTATCTTCATTAATTTTATTTGACTTGTGGATGTCCATTGTCAATTTCATGTTAGCATTTTGTGAGGTTATCATGTGAGTCAGTATGTAAAACATTTAGAAGAATATCGTCGGCGTATTTGTAAATGGTATTTGATTCGTAGATGGTTGTTAGTGGGGCGATAAATACACAAAATATAGCTAGGAAAATAATGGCACCATGGAGGTACTCCAGACTTCACTAAATTCATGTTACTTATGCCATGGTGTGTAGAGACAAATAGATCCGGTAACAATTGGTTAAATTGACGAATCCACTGGGTAAGTCACATTCCAAAAGTCGCTGGATTAGTCTCTCATGCGAAATTGTGTCGAAGGCTTTGGAAGCGTCTAACCCTATTATAAAAATGGCTTTGGTTTCGGAGTTCTCCAAGGCTTTTGCTACATCAACGGAAAGGGAAATCATTTCGCAAGATATACTACTGTCTTTACGAAAGCCGAGTTGATTTTTCACGTAGCTTTTACAAAATGTGGCTAAATTCTATTGAGAATGCAACGCTCTAGTCAATTTGACCTTAATGGTAGGAACGAGATCGGTCTATGATCTTTTAGCGATGGAGTTCTGCATTTCGGGATTTTCCAAAGGTATATGACATATTTTACGTGATCATGACTGAAGAGGTGACTGAGCGGAAAGCTTTAAAGATGAGCAGTTTTTTATTAAGAAAGTAGGAAATTGATAAATTCTGGTACCTTTGTTTGTGAGATTTTAAATCACTTTTTCTATTTCTGTGGGTTGGATAGTAATGGACCAATTCTTTGAGTTGCTGATATTGTTCAATACTTTGTTCAGAGGCTGAAATATGCATTGATAATCATTTGATTTTTTCAGCTGTGAATTTCGTGTCTGTGTCAACGTATGCTTTACGGTGCTAATCTTAGATTTTCCAAATGCCTCATTTACTGGACATTGTCTTCTTTGCCAAAATCTGCTTAGCTTTTATGATTTCGATTTTAACCTTCTCTTTTTAGTGAACATACAGCATAAAATTGCGTTTTCTATATGCTTTCCTTCTTTCTTCAATTAGTAATTTAGTGACGAGTTAGTTATCCAGGGTTTGTCTTTGGCTGTAATCAAAACAGTTTTCTTAGGAATGAGATCTATTGCAAAATATATATTGTAATAATAATATTATATTTCTATGGCTTTTTCTTTTTAGTCGTAAAATATTTTGGTTTTCATGTTAATGTCTTCTAAAGAATAGTATAATATTGACAATTTAGTGTTTGCAACGTAGTTAAATAAATCGGAAAGATATACTGTTCCCTATAGGCAATAAACAGTAACATACTTACTTTTTTCCCTAATACTTATTAAATTTATCGTTTTAAGAATTGTTTAAATGTGTAAATGTTTACACGATTTATGAAATTATAATTTTGATGCATCTTTAATATCTGCTATTTTTTCTAGGTTGCTGAACAGTTTGCAATAGAAGTAAGTAACGTTTTTCGATTAATATTATATTTGAACTTTTCTATTACGATTTATATTATTTAAGATTTAATGTGTCTGATTAAAGTATGTCTGGTTTTTATCTGATTACATTTTAAAAGTTTTTGACAATTCACTAATATAACTATTATCAATTTTATATGGTTATAATATATTTATATATAACATTTTCAAATTTATCATATAAATTTATATTATGAAAAATGATTGAATCAAAGAAATACATTTTTTATTTTGTTATTTATTCATGGAATAAAATCCAGGCACTCATAAAAGATTGAAGAGGATATGGCAGCTGCATGTATCAATAAAATATAGGTAATTTTGTTGTATTCTTAAAAATTCAATAGTATAGATACAACACCCAATGAACATATTTTGCATAATTAAGTATGTTACCTTACATGCAATTAATCCATTCATGTTGATTTATTTACTATTCAGTAGAACTATTTTTAATGGAAAATATGTCCAACATCTTATGCATACAGGGCCTAATTTCATAAATATAGAAATAGGAATTGCCTTAAATTTTGAGTGTAAAATTACCATAGAAAAAGGATGTAAAATTTTGGGTGTAAAATTACCATAGAAAAGACATGCTATTCAGTAAAGGATTTTTGTCAAATTTGGCCTTGCATGCAATTTAATAACCAAATTAGACTATTAAAGTGGTATGCACCAACATGGAATAAACGTTAATCCAGGAATAAACATGAGTGTAACTTTAAGCTCATTGCACCAACATGGAATAAATTTAATCCAGCATTAACTTAAGCCATGACTAAATTGGTCATGCACCAACCAGAGTTAACTTATTCTTGGAACAAATCAAATGTTATATACTGTAATTGTTAGTCCTGGTGTAGAGCTGGTTTAAGAGTTATATTAAAAAGGTAAAATACATTTTATTGCAAATAATTATGACAAATATTATCAAATTGGGTTAAATGTAATGTATATTAAAACAGATATCTTTTATTAAAGATTAATTGTTCAAAAATTGTTACAAATGTCAATATAAAATGATATATTTGCAAAATAAAGCCTCATTGAATTTTTGTCATAAAAAATAAGTGATATCTATAAAAAGGATTTTATTGAACAGCCCAATAAATTGGCTATAGGTAATAAATGTCCCGTCCCAAAAACGTCCCTGGGATGGGACAGGGTGGTAAGTATTAAACATCTTAAAAATAGATATTAAATGTCCCAGCATGTCCTAGGGACATTTTTTATAAATAAGTAACAAACATCCTCTGGATCTGGGTAATAAACATCCTCTGGATGTGGGTAATAAACGTTGAGCCCCAAAAAATAAAAAAAATTAATGAAACACATTTAAATTTCACAGTTTAAAAAAAATAATTTTAAACAATTATTAATAATATCATGATTATAATGATTTTCCTGTATTAAATAATGTTGAGGTATTATATGATGTTTGTTGAAGTGTGTATACTGTGGTTAAAATAGGTAAATGCAGTTTAAGTATTAAATAACACTGAGGGGTGTTAGTAGGGTGTTTATTGAAGCATACTATGGTGCATTATGGGTGATATGGGCATGTTTAGATGCACTTCCCCCTCCCCCACTGCATTACATAATGTAACCACTATAAAAACTGCCTCACTTAAAAGACTTTTTTCTGAATTCAACATATATAATATAAGTTAGAAAAAACTAATTGGAACCAACCATTAAGCTCCCGCATACACATTGATGAGCTGTGATTCCATTTTTTAACAGTGTAATGTATAAACAATGTGCATCTAAACATGCCCATACCAACCATAATGCACTGTAGTACGCTTCAACAAACACTCTACTATCACCCCCTCAGCATTATTTAATACTTGAACAGCATTTACATATTTTAACCAAAGTATGAATGCTTCAACAAACATCCTACACCACCTCAACATTATTTAATAAAGGAAAATCATTATAATCATGATATATTATTAATAATTGTTCAAAATATATTTTTTACCATGAAATTTAAATTAGTTTTGTTATTTTTTTAATTTTTGGGGCCAGACATTTATTACCCACATCCAGAGGACGTTTATTACTTTTTTATAATAAATGTCCCTAGAATGTACTGGGAAGTTTAATACCTATTTTTGGGACATTTAATACTTACCACCCCGTCCTGTCCCTGGGACATTTTTGGGATGGGATGGGACGTTTATTACCTATAGCCAATAAATTTTATTTATTTTAGGCATGATAATATATTATTATAAAAATATGAATATATTTCCAAGTGTATAATTATAGAAACATACTTTATTAAACATAGATTATTAATAAAAAAATCAGTCAACTGTACGAACAATCACAAAAATACAATGAATAAATTACAAAATGTTGGCTAGCTTAGTCCAGTAAATTTGTTTCTTCAATTTAATATTAATCATCTTCTAGGCCTAATGAAAGGCACTTAAGGTCGTACATGCAGGCCAGGACAAATAGCAGGTCAAGAACTACAGGTTGGTCGAGTTGATGAAGAAAGACCATCAAACATCATATTGGGTTCAGAAGTTGTTCCAATGTCAGAAAGCATACAATAATTGGTTCTGCAGATGACTTAAAAGTGCTCTTCATAGTATCACTTCCATTTGAGTCTGACAAATGTGTCAATAGATAGACAAAACTGCTACCTGGTAAGACATCTGGATCAAAGGAGGACACTAGACTTGATTCCAATTGCTCTCTTGGTAGGATGTTCCCAATTTGATCGCTGCATGGAGAAAGTGTAGAGCAGCTGGGTCCACCTCCATTTTTTGCCTTTCTCTTTGTTCGGCAGTGTCCTTCTTCTTAGCTGATTTTTAATGCCTTTAAATCACGATTTTGGACCTCTTGAGCATTAATCTCATTTAATATATGATTCCATTTATCTAGCTTTTATTCAGAAAAGATCCTTCATTTACCAATTTGATAAAAAAATTAATTTTGTTTGTTGAGAAGTTAGTGCAACATTGTTGAGTTATTTTAACAGTGTGAAAAAGTACCAATTAAATTGGTAATCCCAAATTGAAATCTCAAATCCTATATTTAGCTTCTACCTTGCATAAATATTGATTACAGCATATCTACAGTATGCCCTTGACCAACTTACTTGCAGCTTCATTCATTTTCTCCAAATTAACAATGAAAAATTACGCATAGTTCATAGTACATTTTTATTGGTCAGAGCTAACCCAGGAATAAAAGTTGTTGGTGCAATACAAAAGTTAATCCTGGTTTAGTTAAGCTAGGAATAGAGCTATTCTAGGTTTAATTTATTCCATGTTGGTACATACACTGTTATAACTTGGCTAATTTGGCTATTCTACTTATACATAAAATACAAACATAATCGGCTGAAATATCTTTAATAATTATAAATAATGTCATTTAAAAATATTTTTTTTATATCATTAAATTTTAGAGCACTTTTTTGTTATTTACTTAAAAAAAATTTACACAATTTAAAAAAAAATTATTTGTATATAATTTATATACATTTTATATATTTTTAATAATTTTAATTAGAATTAGTTTTTAATAAAGAAAACCATTTTCAATCTTATTTTTAGGCCAGGTCTACCATTCTTTCAATCATAAACATGGAGTAAAACATTATTAATCACTAAATCAATCGTATATTTTAAAATAAACTTTTTATTTTATTTATTTAAATTTTTATTTCAGTATAAAATGAAAAAATAACCAATTTTAGTAACATAAATGTCTATAAAAATAGAGAATACTATAAAATACAGAGTATTCATTTGTACATACAATCATATGCAAAATGTATAAAAAAAAAATTTAAAATTTAGATGCATTTAAAGTTTAAGTAATATAAATGGTAATCCCTTTTGATTTATATAATAGATTTAATTTAAAAAATATAACATTAACAGATTTATTTAACCTTTTCCGGATGGGGTTGAATCTGGTTGGCTTATGTTTTATGCACCTTTCCTATACAAAGTATTCAATGTCTTGTTTACCTTCATATTATATTTTATATATTGTCATACATACTCATTACCATATTGATGTTTTATATCTTCTGCTTGTAGTAAATGACTATATAATAATAGTGTAAAATTACTTGTTATGTAAACAATAAATTTAACAATTCCTATAATTTAGAATAGTGCGATATAGGTAATGTGCATAATGTAGGAAACTGAGAAACTAATGTTGTAATAATAACATTTTCATAACATAATAACAAATTTTATTGTTTTTACACATTTTCCAAAGATAATCCTTCAAAATGAAACACATTTTAAAATCATGTAAACTGATAATACATAAACTTTTCAATAAAGTTTATTAATACATAAATTTAAAAAAAAATTTTTTTTGTTATAACAAGTTTTCATCATTTCATTATTATACTTAAACTAGTATTACAAGTTTTAGCATATTATGTTTTGTCATTGAAATTTTTTGGTGTGTCGTGTATCTTATATGTACCTTATATGAATTGTTATACAATTTTTAATTCTTTATTCACTACTCTCTCTCAATTGTAATTATTGTATTAATATTTGATACTATAACATGAATATTTTTACAATTAGTACTATTTGTTTAGGATTATAGATTTAGTCCTTCTATTACGTTCATACAATTTTTGTTTGTTTTCCTTACAATTCTTAATTTTATAATATGAACACCTTTTACAGTAAAATCAATAATTATTTTAAACTATTTGACTATCTGCTTCTTTGATATTCATATTTAGAGTTTAATATTTTAAAAATATAGCCAATTCATAGTTTTACTCACATACTACTCAACTAATCAATTTGGAGAATTTAATATATTATATATTTTTTTAGTAAGCTTATTTGATTATTAGACAAAATAAGTCAAACCAATTTTCTTGGTAAAGTTTTTTTATTTTAAAAATTGTATCTACATATTTCAATTGAAAATATACTATATACAGGGATGTGATTCTTCCTTATTTAAAAGGATTTCCTTATTTTTTTGTAATGATGAGGGGCCCTTTCATCTTTGATTTCTATCATAAAAGCTATGTATAGGGGCCCTTTATTCTTTATACTTAGGGCATTATAAGTTCCTTCTTTTTTACACAAATCTAATCACATCCCTATATATATATATATATATATTATAGAATATTAATATTACTAGATTTTTAACAGTTGCACTACAAAGTTGTTAACCAATTTATACCAATTTATACCAATTATTGACACTATGCGGAGAGATAGTTTTGTTATTTCATTAATGTGTTATGAGCACATGTTGATCTTACATGTTGATAACTTCTTATATTATTTTTTTGTAATTCACAGCTCGGTTCAGTTGCGGTTGTCGTCCTTACATTGAAATGACGTATACTTCATCCTGACAACAAACTCTGTGAATTCTTTTTATATTTCGCGTGAGTTCTTTTCTCAATTTTAATTGATAATTAATCTATAATATACATATTAATTATTAGGATTATGGATAATAACAAATTGACTTAATATAACGTTTTATATAATTGATCTTATTTTGATTAGTTCCTTCAGCATTTTTAGTTTATTTTTAAGAATGAGTTGGAAATAAAAAGTTTCAGTTAACTATGTGAAGTTTCTATATATAGCTTATTTTATTTCAATCTGACAATTAATTGATTTGACCCAAATAATATTTTGTCGACTTCTAATATCTAGTTTGTGGTATGCTTAAATCGATATAATATTAGGTACACTATAAATGATTGAACAGTAGTTTGAAGTGAACTGTCAGTTTATAATGTAAACAGTATAACGTTCGCCAAGTCTAATGACAACCTAAGCGGCTTATATTGTACAACCGGCACATTTTTGGGCAATCAGGCCGACCACCCGGGGGACTACCACAGTGATTTGATTTGCAATTTTGAGTGTTTCTTCTTCAGTCATACTTGTTCTGATATATATTCGATGCCAGTCTCCTCTTCATCTCTCTGTTGACATCCCCATGACTACTGTAATCAAAAAAAAGTTTTATTTATAGACAATGTCTACCAAGACGTTACTTTGGAGTTAAGTGTTGACCACAAGTTGTCCTATTTATAGACTAATAGTTTTAGAGTTTTCTAGCTGCCGGACTTATCGTATACAACAGTATGATAAATATTTTAAACTTTGAGTATTAGTCATTTTATGGTATTTCTTTAATCCATTTGTATTTACTGTGTTGTATCACGTGATAATTTTGTTAATTTCGATAATTAAGTTATTCAACGTTCTTTTCTTTTATTTTTCAGTTCTATATTTCTTCACCAAATCTCTGCAAAAATGATTCATCTATTGCCGAAATGGGCTAAGTCACATCCCATCTTCTCCTTATTCATTGGCTATGTCTTCATTATCAGTGGTCTGATAGTGAACTTCATCATGCTCCTATCTTGCATAGTGTGGCCATTTAATCGCAGACTGTACAGAACAATTAACTACTACTTAGCTTATTCCTTATGGTGCCGTAAGTAATTTTCTTCTTTTCCTATGATATTTTCTCTTCCTAATGTTGTCTGACATTTAAAAATCTCCATTTGTTTGTGATCAATGATATCATTAACCCCACGCAATGAGTTTATACTATAAGTCATGACAGACCTTGACAGATAATTAAAAAAAGTTTTATTTTACTCCTTGTGCAATATAAAAAAAAAAGAATTTTGCCATCTGAATTATTATTGTATAATCGAGACAAGGGTCCGGTTTGCATTGATCTGATCACTGTTAAACTGATCGTTTATATGATCTTCGTTTTCTGATGACCATATGAACTTTCTTTCTATTCTACACAATAAACATTGTCTGACTACAGCAGTCATACGGAACATTTCTTTTAATCAAGTTAACTTTTATTATTTAGCTGACTTGATATCGCCAGTAGTAATCTTTTCGACTTTTCCTTCGCAGAGTTCACATATTGGGCGCAGTGGTGGGCTGGTTGTGATGTCGTCCTCTACATCAAGCCCGAAGACCGGCTTCGAGTGGGGAAGGAACACTGTCTTGTCCTCCTCAACCATAAATATGACATCGACTGGCTCATGGGATGGATTCTCACCGAACGTTTTGCTTTCCTCGGAGTAAGTTTACCCAAGAGAGTGAGATACTGTTGCAAGAGATAAGCTTACCACCACCACCATTCCCCTCCTACTTTATCGGGGTCGAATTATTGTGATAGATGAATTGTTTTTCTATTGCCAAGACAACCAATTGTGTAGATCCTTTTCGTTGATAGAGAAGTTCTCTTGAGTTGTTGGTTTCGTTTTTTCAGAAACATTTATCGAGAAAAATTTCGGTGCATCATCCACTTATAGTTTGTTTATTTATTGTGAAAAGAATTTGGAAATAAATTGCGGTAATTGTGAAAATTTGTATAGTTGATGAAAGAATTATCACATTTGTTAATTACAATTTAATGTATCGTTTAACAGTTGTGAGAACACGTCGGATAGTCTTTAGTGCTATATTGTCGGGCACAGGGTTCAATTTATGCTTCAGTTTTTCATTTCACAGCATTGAACTATAAACATTATAATAAACTATTTTGTGCTTTAACCCTCTCCTTGCTTTTCTCCCCTCCATTTCTTTAATGAACTTTTTCCTTTTAATGTATATGTGTTTAGATGATTAATGTTGGCTCTGCTGTGTATCTGTTACATCAAATCTTAGAGTAAGGAATAATCCACACGATGACTGTGTGCACATAGCGGTCTTGTACAAACTGTTTGTATACTATATGTCTCTCTTTCTCTTTCCAAATCTTTTATGGGAATGACGCTTGTTTGGCAATATTGATACTAAGCTTGTTTACACTGTCTATTTGACAAATCGAGGCTTTCAGAGCTGAGGCATTGACTTGTCGAGATTTAAATCTTTGTTTGTGTATACTCAAATGTCGAAACTATACAAATCTAATTTGTTTTATATTAAATGTGTTCAATAAGAATTTCTATTGTGGATATGTTGAGATACACCTTTCGTTTGCCTCCATAAAACTAAACTATCGGCTAAATATGCCATGAAATCACATTGTGCATATTAATACAATAGCATCTTTAGTATTTTAAGTATCAAAATAGGAATTCTCTGTTGATTGCTTCTCATTTTATTGCACTTTTATTGCTCCATATAATTATTATTAAGCTTGTAATGTTGAGTATTGATAATAAAATAGTAATTAAAAGTTTACAGTGTCTATCTCTCTCTCACGCTTTCCCCTCTTCTGTTCCAGGCCTCAAAGGTGTTCGTGAAGAAAAGCCTGCGCTATGTCCCCCTGATTGGCTGGGCGTGGTATTTCACCGAGACAATCTTTCTCCGTCGACAGTGGGACGCGGATCGTGTGACAATATTGCGTGATCTAGCTGGAATTACTGACTACCCGCCGGGTTATGCGGTCAATGTAAGTTATCCAAAGCAACATTTGTATTGTCTTCGGGAATAATAAAATGATGCCAAAGCAGTACAGCGTGTTAAATATTTCTCAGCATCAATTTATTGATTTTGTTTTCAGATACTTTTTTGTTTCCATAGTTGTGCAAAAAGTTTTAAAACAATGGCATTTTATTTTTCACATTTCCAAATCACTATTTATGAATGTATTTAGTAACAAATTATAGAATGAAGCATTTTCGATATTCTATTTATTTTTTATCAGTGCTGATGACACGAAGGTAAAAGGTGTTTTAACATTGCTCTCTAAATTGTTATGCTATGCGTCTAAATTACCCCTCATCCAGTATTAAAAATCGTAATTGTAGGATATATACTGTAGATAATTTTTTAACGTCATCATGTAATAAACTGTTTAATTCAAGAGAACATGATTGTGTGCTAGGGATTTTTCCGTTTTCTATTGAAATCTTAAAGAGATCCGTTTTGAGAGAATTCCATGACAAGTCACCTGATAGATATCTGTGATTGAAATTCACAATTGTACGTAGCAGAATTAAATCCCCAAAGTAATCCTATTTTATATTTGAGAAACGGGGTTTTCAATATTTAGTCTTTCAATCACGAACCCAATTATAATTATTGAGTTGCAATCTAAATAAGTGTTCTCTTAGCGCTGGAGTACAAATTGTAAATAAACTACTTTTACACGCTAATATCATTGGATAATCACTGCACAATATTAATTCGCTTTGTGGGTGAGGGTAATATTTAATCAAATTTTTCTTCAATAATGTTATTTATTTTATGTGTATATACCGGGTGGCGCGGAGTCAACGCATCAAATTTTTGTGATATGTATGCAAGTATTTGTTAGTTTATATGTACGATATTTTGGTCAATTTACAACTAGATAATTACTGTAAGATGTATGAGGTGAATTCTATTTGTATGTATCATAGAATAATAAGGGCTAAACAAATAAACAAAAATGAGGAATAAATTAAAATCTTTGACATTGATTTCTGAAAAATGTATAAAATAGTTAGACGGTTCTCACTCTACAGGCTTCAATTGTAAACAAGTGTTTAACCTTGGCACACCATGTAATGCACCAGCGCGTCGTAGAAGACTTCCTAATATCGCCGGAAAGCAATCCTGTAGCCATTTGTTAAATAACTCAACGCATACGCATTTCTCACAGGTCTGTTCAGCGCATGGCTCATCAAGGTGAAATTAAATCCTACCGACGCATGACAGTGTCATGAATAAGTCCGGCGGGTAAGTTGAAAAGATTTGAGCGATCACACTATCTGCTTCATGCTTATGAGGAAGTAGATGTAAAATTCATAATATGTTTTCACGACGAGAAGGACTTCACATTTGAAGTTCAAACTAAACGCCAAAACAATCGTGTAAATAAATGTACGTGTAAGAAAGTCTGACATTAGTCATCAGCGCATAGATCACAAACGATCATGGTTTTCATTGGAGCAATTATGGTTTCCTGTTGGGGGTCCTAAATTCACAAGAAACTAAAATAAATGCTACAAATTTCAACAATCATTTGGAGAGTGATATTGCACACAATAATATCCGCATGGGGATTTCATCTTGCTACTTGATGGAGCAACTTCGCATACTGCTAAAAGTACTCAGGCTCAGTATTTGGAAACATTTGCTCCCCGTTTCACTTCTGCAAATATGTGGTCCCCATACCGATTAACTATTTTAACTTCCATCATTGAATGCGTTTTTCTGCAAAAAGTTAGTGAGCTTTTTCAAAAACAACTATTGAGATATTAGTACAAAACATATTTTTTTTACCATCGAATATAATGGACAGAATTGACGTTTTATGATAATTTTGAAATCTATTTGTAAATCCAATATTTTGTATTAAATACAAAGTCTGGGAATGATTTTGATATCTACACATATTTTATCAAGTAAAATATATATTTTATCAAAATAAAACATTATTTCTCAAATCATTATTTCATATACTGCAGAAAGCAGATACAGCCTTCATTGCCAGATTATTTGATTTACCTTAAGGTGTTCTGTGGGGAGTCCATTATAATAACTAAATCGTAACTGAAAAAGATTGGACATTGCGCAACTAAGATGAAACTAGACACTATGAATGAAAAAATTCTTTTTATAGTATGGGTTTTATGTAACTTTCTTTTTGATTATAATATTTTCTATAATAATATATCTAAATGACAGAAATTTATTTGCAGCATTAATAATATTTATAATGAATTTTTATCATGAAATTGATATAGATTGAGACAGAAAAGTTATTCTTGAAGATAATATTATATTAAATCGAATAAATTGTAAAATGTTCAAAATCATAATTTATCCCTGCCAAAATATTGGTATGATGAAAGATGTAAAAATGAAAACAAACATATTTTTTACCTTTCCCAAACTATTTTTTCCTGCAGCCTTATATCCACAATACTTACTTGCTAATATGTAACACATGTTTAACATTATTTAATTTATAATATATTGTTTTAACAATATATTTAACCAAGCTTGAATAGTGTCTAAATATTAATAATTTTTGAACAGGGCAAATAAAACACAGCTTGTTATAGTCATTAAATTTAGATTTATTATATATCACTCAATTTGTTTTCACATTTTTTTTATATATCAGAGTTTCAAAGATTTCGTCTTTCGTAAACTAAAATTTAAAGTTTAACAATTGATATTTATTGTCTAATGCATACAATAATCTCTATTATAATACGGGGGCGTGGGTGGTAGTGTGTCTGACTGCCGATCAGAAGGTAGCGGGTTCGAGCCCTGGCTCGGACCGAATTAATTACCTCGTCCCTGGCTGTGCCTGTCGAGAGCTTAGCGACCCGAAAGGGTTCGTTTGATTGACTCATGCAAAAAAATTCTGTAAAGCGCCGCTGACATTGTTACAATCTGGGGCGCTATATCAAATAAAAAAAATAAAAAACATGTTCTACTAAGCACGTTGGAACGTATTTATTGGTGCTACAATATACAAAAACTTATAATAACTAACAAAATGTTTTCTTATTTTATTCTAACTAAGACGTATATAGTAATCTATATTGATCTAATAATAAATTTATCCGTCAGTGGATTCATTAGATAAGTAAGTAGGTATGATTTCTCAACCAAGACAAGTATGATCGAAAGACACATGCAATTCGCCGACAGAACAATAGTACCTAGTACAAAAGCCTTCGTTTCGATTGCTGCCTCTTGAAAAGGTGTGGATGAATTGATTGTCTTGTATTGTTAAACTAATTACAAACTGATCACAAATCCAAAACATATATTTGCGTATTATTGCAAAAAAGCTTGATTGTGGATTTGGTGATCATACAAGCTTAGTACTAACCAGTGCTTCATATGCACTATATCTATAACATCCATCAAATCTGCAATATCCCACCAGCCGGGCCCTCTTACGAGACCTAATATGCATTCTACCAAAAGCTGCCTCAGATTATTTAGACTATACAGATTACTTCAGGTTGAATTTTTTTCTAAAACGCACCAAAAGATTGCAAGAGATTTAGCACTTGATCATAATAATTGAAGCCAGTAGTATGAGAACCGGCTAACTCTATTTTTTTTACATATTTCAGAAATAAATCTTAAATATTTTGATTTATTCCACATTTTTGTTTAAATGTTTTGCCCTTTTTACTCTATCATTCTGTAATAAAAATAAATTGAATTCATGTGATTCGTATTACAGCTAATTACCTCCAGGGCTTGTGTCCAGAAAATATCGATTTTAATAACCTAGCTGGTTCTCATTCAAAAAATTATAATATATAATTGTTGATCATTACTGAGAACCAACTAAATTATCTAAGCCTTTCTTTTGATAAAAAGAACAAAATCAAATTAATCTTTTTTTTATAAATTGTATATTATAGGATAACAAAATATAGTATAATATGTTGTTACAACAAGTCAATAGAACAACTCAAAAGATATAATAAGTGGTTTTAAACTTTAAGCCTTCAATACAAGAGAACAGATGCATGTTATATTTCCATACTATTATGATTTCTGCCTCAGTAAATTTTTCAGCACATTTTTTCAATAGGCTTTAATTTTTGGTTGGAATAACTTAACCACTTTTGCTACTCTTTTCCTTCTGCTCGCGCCATTTTTGCCTTCTGTATAATCCTCAAGCCAAATTCTTACTTGTGCGGCGCCTTCATGTGCTTCGGCAGTATTGTTTTCTGGATTTTCTGTAGAATTCACTGGCATATTCTTTTAGGGTTCATCCTCATAGACCTCTCTAAATAGTGGATTGTGTTCGTTACAACTTGAGTTCCTGTGATCCCAACAGAGATCCACCATACATTCAATACAAGCGATATACATTTCCACAATACACATAAAGACTTTTCAGTTGGCTGGTATATCGTATCATTGTCTGAATCATCTAATTGTTCATCATCGTGTAAGTTTTCTTCATTATCATCAATATTGTTATAATCAATTATGAGGTAACGAACTTCTGCCTACTTTGAGAGCTCTCATAGTAGGCAATCATTAATTTAAAAGTAATATTAATAAACATTTATATAACATTTTCAAAATAACTAAGTGAGTTTCTTTTCTTAGAAAAAAATATAATATTTGTAACACTTTATAGTTATGTAATTCAAAGCAGAAACTGTAATAAAAAATTTGATATTATGTATATAGTAATGAGTTACGTCCACGAATACAATTGTAATATATTCAAACAGTTTTATTTTATACATGACTGTATTGTAAAAGTGTGTTGTACGTAGTTGCACCGAATGCAAGCCAACTCCTCTTCTATCTATTGTTGAATTATTAAATAGTATAAGTTGCTATTTATTGATACAATACTAATGTGTAAAGTCGTATTTTTTTATTGAAAACTCAACAATAGATAAAAAAGGAGATAGCTTGCATTCGGTGCAACACGTAGTATGGGTGCTATCTGGGTGCTACAATATATAATGATTTATAACTCACGATAGGTTTTCACTCTTCATTATATCCATGATGTAAATAATTGAAATTCAAACGTTTTATCATTAAGTATATGAACAAATATGATCACTCAGTTACTGTCGGAATGGAATACAGTTTAGAGATGAGAGATGTTCCGTTTAGAGATGTCCGCTCTTGAGTAAAGTAATTAATTATATCAGTCAGTCTGTTTCTTAACTGTGACTGAATTACTCCTGCGAAATGAGAGGTAAGCATAGGTAAGATCTCAAACCAGGAAATAAAAATCGACAGACACAAGCAATAACATATTTAGTAAGGTCAACAGTTAATAGAAACTCATAAAAGTTGTAAACAAATTTAGTGTTTTTGTAAATTTAGACAGGTTGTCTGCTATTGACAAAATAAGTTAATGTATTGTGAATACGACTTTAGATTATTTTAAAGTAAAAACAAATATTTGCTTATTAGAAAAAATGTTAGTAATATTTTCTCCTGATTGAGGACACGGCAATTAGTTTCACATAAAATTAGCTTAAGACCTAATTTATTTTTAAAACTCATACAATTATCATGGAATGACCGGCTTCAAATGGTTACCTCTTCTTTACGGCTATAGAAAGAATTGTATTATGATGTCCATTCTTGCAAATGTTTTTTTTAATATCAGGTGTTACTTGAATGAATTGTTCTGGAAATATTTTCGTTCACTTAGCGCCTTATTTAGGATACTCCGGAAATTTCGGCATTTACTTTTTACCTCTATGAACTTCCAATATAGTACTACATTTTATAGTTGCAATACATGCACAGTTCTCCAAGTTTATGTAAATAGTCCAATAAATTCACGGTGTGACTAATTCTTTTCGGAAATATATCTGCACCAGATCTCTACCAACTGTGAATGCATGTCAATACTACAGCATCACCTATGTTCCAACTATTATCGCTTTTTTTAACTTGTGGCGGCCACACAACTGACTGGATGTATAAATCTGTTTCTTATTACTAAAATCCATTTGAATAAACCGAATCATTAAGAAATCATATACTATATAGAGTTGGTTATGCAGAGAGAGTGACCTGTATTTCTTCAATCAAAGGAGTTATAATAACACACCCATCCTCTTTTACTTTGTTCAATACACCTCTCAATTACACCTTGTGCCACCTTTATAGATCCTACTTTTCGCGGAAGGAACCCGCTTCACCGAGGAGAAGTTAGTAGCCAGTAATGCCGTGGCCATCGAGAAAGGACTCTCTCCTATGAAGCACACCCTCCTCCCACGATCACGTGGCTTTGTTCAATCGATCGCTGGTCTGAGGGGCCGGGTAGACGCCCTCTACGATTGCACAGTTGCCTTCCCAGAGTCGCGTTATATTCCCGGAGTGAGCCAGGGTCCGCCGCCTCTTCAGCCTTCTTTGCTAAACGTTCTCAAGGGGGAACCCTTCACAGCGCACTTCTACTGCAGGTGGCGTTAAAATCTATTGTTGCTTTTTCACTTATTCAAATTGAAAACTTTTATACGTTGGTAGTAATTAAGTCGAATCACAACT
Source organism: Vannuccia rotundouncinata (assembly GCA_034780395.1). Lineage (NCBI taxonomy): Eukaryota > Metazoa > Platyhelminthes > Proseriata > Coelogynoporidae > Vannuccia > Vannuccia rotundouncinata. Next base: position 9,441 of record JAUZNC010007451.1, on the reverse strand, counting down.
AAGGAGCTGTAGTCGATACTATGCCGTATAATTATAACAATTTTGCCAAATAGTAGCATTTGTTAGTTTCGCAATGCCCATTCATGGGGAGTTTTGCGTGTGTTTAAACTATTCCAACATATTCCAAGCCTATAATTTTCGGTATTAAATTATAGTAATGGTGTTGTTATGTACTAATAGTGTTATTAGTTACTATAATATTAGCGACTATAATATACAACACAGCGACTGTTATACAGCTGTTTCAATTACTTTATACATTTTTGTGCTAAATTTTGGATTCTTTTTTATAATTTATTTAGAAATTCATACTATAAAATTTTCTGTCTGTCTTATATGACTTCTTAAAATTTGTTTGTGAAAAAAAGAACCGTTTGTTCTTCTATAGTGGAAATTAGTGGTTTGCAACTTGATATGCCTGGTGAATATAGTAAATTGCATCTTACATATTTTAATCAAATATATGTGTGTAATTTCCTCCTATTTGGCATGTATTACGTTACATACATGTTATTTCTATTAAAGTAAGAACTCAATTTACTCTATTTGCTAGGACAGAGTAATGAATAAATGCCTAAATTCATTAGAAAGTATTTTTTACTACATCTATTGAGTAACTTGTGTTTTTGAAAGGTTCCGTAAGCTGTATTCAACCCTTTTTATCCCGATATTCTACCTTCAGGCGTTTTCGTATGGATGAAATCCCAGAAGCTGATGAAGACTGTGCTAAGTGGCTTTTCGATGTCTACAAGGACAAAGTATGTTATAAATAATATCTAGATAGTACTAACACAGTATTGTACTTATATTATTATGTGTCACTTTATGTTGGATCATCTATGCATGCCGCCCTCACCAGAAACATGCATCTGTAAACTCACAGAAGATGCGCATACTGGTAATTATTCCAGTTGAAGGGGGGTGGGGATTCAATAATATGTTTGTATCCTGCGCGTGTAAATTACTCTTATCTTGATTCGATATTCCTCTACCAGATATTATTGATGCACATGTTAATAAGTCACGTGACTGTGCTACATTATGAATTTAGGCTATTTATATAATATGTTAACTTCCTTACAAAGCTATTAGTTCAGAGCTGTTATATTAAAATGTATTTATTATTTATAATTAATTTTTATGAACAAGTGATATTATGGATGAATATGATATTTATCGTGTATTCTGTTTCTTTCATTTTTTTAACATAGATGCAGCGAACGGTGTTAATTAACTAATTTGCATAATGTGTTACAAATGTTGTTTTTGGGTTACAAACCTTTTTTACACTCTTGTTTCAAAAATTCAATTACTAATTTTTTTATATTATTAGAAAAATAAATTTTATTTGATTTAATGTGAAAATTTGTGATCTAAATGTACATAAAGGGTTTTATAATTTATTTAAATTTGAGTAATTACGTTGATTCTGCCTTTAATTTGGTTTATAATATTTGATTGAGTTTATGTTACAGTTTATAAAAAGTTGCATACTGTTTTGGTCCATGCAATACATTTTCTGTTAATATTCTTTTTTAAGGCACAGTTTTCAATAAACTGAGCACTATTGTATTATTCATAAATTGATTTTGTGTTGAATAAGAATTTTATATTTCTTTTGTTTTGTTTTGTTTGATCAAAATTTATTGTCGATAAATTAATCTGGATTCAGTGAGGTTGAAGCCATTGTCACCAGCTGGTTATTTATTGATACAATTGTCTTCTTATTTATCAGGCGTAATTGACTACTATTTATTACCCAATTCAATTTATAATCTCATTCTATTGTTGGTGTATTCTAAACTTAACCTATAAACGTGGTGTGATTAACGCTTTAATTGTAATAACTACCAAGTAGCTAATTCAACAGTCACGTCCTGTTCTTGTAACGTGTTAACATCTATAATTGATTAAGTCCACGGTTCAAAGGTATGGCTTGTCAGTGTAATGTTTTGTTCCACATTGTTTATTTGATTACTATCCTGACTATACTATACTTGTGTGGTCATAATATTATCTACAACACGACGACATATTTATTTTGGTTTAAAGTGTGGAAGGAAGCCAGTTGTCAAGATATCATACCTAGACACAAAACCCTCTTTGTAACGTACTATAGTAATATTTCCGATGTGACCGAAATATGTGCTTTCTTTTGCAATGTTGCTATACATTATTTTATTGAATTTAGTGTTTTTTATATTAATTAAAAGCGTTGCATTCCAGTATGTATGTAATATATTATAGTTAATGCCTTGAAAAAATCTGTTATACATTATTGTTATATTTGAACAGTAAAAGGTTTTTTATAAACTGATGATAATTGTGTCGTGCTAAAAGGAAATAATATGAATATTAATTGTAACAATAATTTTAATGGCTTCTGACAAATAGATAACTACAAAAAGAACTACTATAAAATTATGTTCTCCACTATAAGAAGATGTTAATTACAGTTTGTGTGAATGTTCTCTTCTAGTAAAATATTTAAAACATAGTTGTTGTTGTATGTCATTGCTTAACTGTGTTTGGAATTACTTACACCTTCGCAAGTATATTATTTAGCCTAAACCCAAAAGTCTCAATGATTAATATTAATTTATTGTATAAAATTGGGCCTTCTTTTATTATTTCCGACCTGCTCACACTCTCTGCACTGACCTGTTTATTAGGACGACCAGTTTGAGCAGTACCTCCACTCTGGCAAGTTCGAAGGAAAGGGGTTCAATGCCCCCCGCCGATCACACGACATGATCACGTGGTCCTGTTGGGCCGCTCTCCTCTCCCTGCCTCTCATCTATGCCTGTTATCGATTGGTGACAGAGGGGTCGCTTGTTCTCTTTGTCACGCTGGTATTGCTCACACTTGGAAGTGAGTTCTTTTCCTTTGCTAATTTTATATGCAACTAATCAAGAACAAACATAGTTATCTTTAATTTTTGATAACATAATTAGTCCATTGTTTTGTCCTCATTGTAAGCATATTGGATCATGTCAAGACAAATCCTGTATAATGTTAGGAAGTAGCAAAACAAATCTAAATTATTCAGCAACCTGATAATGAAAACATCACATTTTTAGTGTTTTAACCATTCAGTCGATTGTACGTATAACAGAGATCGATATATTGATAATCAATCTATGCGAAATATTATTATAAATTAATTGAATGTTGTTCTTTCGTCGATTTTGTTTCATGGTCTCGAAATTTCCAGTAATAATTGAGTGTTTTTGTTATTTTAAACACTTCAAAACTATAATCTAAAATTAATCTCGCAATATTCCTGTAATTATTGACGTCCGGGGGTTCAGGCCATGCGGTATAGACAGCTCCATTGATAATGCAACTGCTGGTTTGGTATTGACACTTTGATTCATGAGACTATTAGATATATATATATACCTTCTTGTAATTGCAAAGTTTTCTTTACTTGAGGCTGCTCGTCCAGTTTGGATATCACGAAATAAGAAAATTCTTTTTTTTTAGAATCTCACGAATACTGAATCTGTTTTCCAAATATATTAATGGGAATGAAAAATATGTTCTGCATTGTCAAGATTCCAAATTGTGTTTTATAAAAGGACATCTGTCAGCCCTGACCTAGTCTGGTCGAAATATTTGATCAGATCTTGTAGGATCAATAAGATCTATAAGGAAACATTCCCTCAATTCACTTTTTGTGCAGACTTATGGCTATCTCTACTTGTCTGGCAAGGGTATCTTAATTCATAGGTATTCGTCATGGTATGCATAAGTCGATTACAGACCAAATTTGCGGCTGAATAATCAATCTAAATCGGCACTGTTTTTAGAAATTTAACATTTTGTGCATCAGCCAAAACCCGCATGTTCAACTTTGACTTGTGTTTAATTAATTTCTTTCTTTCTATATACCAACGAATTGACAAGGAATTGCAAATCTATATCGTGTGTTTAGAAAGTTTACGAATTTTAGTTAATAAAGCTTTGCTATCTCTTGTTTTTTATTTTTTTATTCAAATATCTTAATAACACAATACTCATAGAAGGGCTCCTGTTTATAATACTTCTTATTTCATTTGATCGATAACTTCTATTTCCAAAAGAATGGTGAAACATTGTAATCGCATAAAATCAATATTGTTGAATGAGTTTTGTCAAATTAATTATTTCTTGGTAGGTCGGCTTTCTCTTTTTCTCTATCTTCTATAAACTTTCAATACCATTCAATTATCTTGCCTAAGTAGTAATTTAGTATTTGTTACAGTATATATCGCTTGCTGTTAGCTTCAGAAATTTCCTTCTGCATTTTAACTGTAATTATATTATAAGAAGTAATATTTGTTAGCTTCAATAATAATTGTTTCTTTGCATTGTTTATTATTCTGGGGAGGCAAGTTTTAAACTGAATATTGTATTCTACACACAAGGGCAGAGTGGAACCATATTTTATATTTAACAATTTCCGCCCGGATAATTGGTCTTGGTATTTCGGTATATAATTATGATAAAATCGATTTTGCTATATGGATTAGTCATCAAGTGAAACTTTATTTGTTACATCCATAAACTTGTTTCTATTCGATTGTTCTGAAATAGATAGATCGATTAAAAATTGTTTTATTAGTAATATTACATTGTTTACTGTTGCATTCTGATTAATAATACTGTATTAAATAGAAAAATATAGTTACATTGACAGAATGGTTAATATATTTCACTTATATGTTATATTTATATTACACCAATATAATTTCTCACAAAATACTCTATTTAGTGTTTTTAGTTTTATTCTATAACTTAATAAAATTTCTATTAAAATTTCTTTAATATGGTTTATATAAATATGTCATAGTTTATATATCTATATTTTATGTTAATTTACACCCTGACGAGGTAAAGGAAATATTATATTAGTCATAATAGACGTATCTATTGTAACCTAGTATTAATTAAAACATCGTTTTGTTCATCTAATGAGGCTATAGTGTATGTAATTATGTGTTAATGAATGCCGGTTGTCCTTTGTAGCATTCTAACGTTTGCTTACAAAATAATTTTCTACTGTTATGCTAAATTAATTATTTATCAATTTAACATCGCGGTTATTTTGATATTGTTGAGTAGGTACATATATTGGTTAAAGTGTGCATCTTATATACATAATCTGTCACTATTATAATTAATGTTCATTTTATACAAATATGATTTTGCATTCGTTTGAAGCAACCACTTTATTGGCGGTATGTTGAAAGCTTTTCATGTGCACTAGTCTACATAGTTAATAATGCCAATGCATTCTCCTTTCTCTCTTCTCTCTCAATATCAGTCTCTTATATGGTTCCGGCTTTAATCGGGGTAACGGAAACAGAGCGTGGTTCGTCCTATGGGAAGAGACAAGAGGAGCTCAATACACAAAAAGCATTACACAATAACAGATTATCCGAGCCAACAGCAGACGATTCTGCCACAACTTAACTAACCAAGCAACAATTTCCTTTCCCCCTCTCTCCCCCTACTATCCTCTAATGGGTTGCAAGCTGAGAGCATGGCTGGAGTGGTTGCAATGTTCTTTACATGATGACAATAATTAATCTTAATTTCAATTAAGTAACTATTCTAATTTTTTATAATGTTTATCGATTGGCTAAAGTCTATTGTCAGTATTATTGTCTCTTGTCAGTATTATTTAATGATAATTATAGTTTAAATATTTATCAAAACTTGATCAATTGCCTCGTGCGTTGGCATTGCTTCGTTGTAAGATGGGATCTGGTGTAACAAGACCAAGAGTACTGTCTTACCATGTGTGCTCTCAAAATCTAACATTATGCTGTGCTGTACACTCTAATCCACTATAATATTAATTTTATGTGCTATATACAGAGCCAAATCAAAGACATTAAAAGAAACATGGCTTGACTTTCGTCGAGTTTATGTATAATGCTCAAATTTTATTTGGTATGAATTCAGTCCTGAGTTTTTCAAATTTTCAATATATTTCCTTAAATCTTTGTTCACTTTGTTGTCACAGATTTAATGATTCAGCTTTTTTTAAATTTGACTAGCTCTGACTTACATTATAATATTTGAATTCCACATGTTTTGAATTCCGTCTTTATTCTTGACTGAGATTATCGAAATTTGTTATTATTACATTTTATTAATATTTATTTGAGTCCACCGATACCAAGGTTATATTCCTCCCTATACTGTTCCAAACACTTTCGACTTTCTAGTCCACTTGGATAATCAAGACTTTAATTATACATACTTGTGTACATTACATTAAAGTGTATTCAAAACATTAATATATTATTATCCATTTACTGTATCACTAGTTCCCATTTATCACAAATCCAATCAACCTAATAAATTTATATAGAAACTATTATTTATATGTAACATTTAGTTAAAGCTTTTATCATTCTAAAAGTTAATGCATAATTTTAAGACGTAGATCATACAGATCAGTTCTCGTAGATAGAATAGTAATTGCAAACTGACCTTTTATTTTTTGCAAAACTTGAAAGGATAGAACAAAGAAATTCAAGATTATTGAGGTTCTGTGTGCTTCCAAGAGAACGATAACTGGTATAGCAGTGTATTATATTTCTTTTAATGTATAGCACTAATACCAGTACTCTATTTATAATTTCAATTTCTTTGGATATCATAAGTTCTTGTACGAATTACTTTTTGTAATTATGTATTTGTTGTCTTTTATTAATCTATATTCGTCTTAATGTGATAGTCTATTATTTTCTACACACAATATTGATTGATGAATTTTGTCAGAATAATTTATTAAATTGTAATTGCTTTATAAAACTAGTTTGCACTTAATTTAGATTATAATTTCGTTTAATTGTAGTTTGATTATGCAAAGCTATATTAATTTAATTTGAAACAATTAGCCACACTCTGATATACGCAGACTGGTCCATTCACCTCTCTTTTTAAAATTTTGTGACTATTTAAATTTTACAAATTGAACGTTGTTATGCGTTGTGATATGAATTAATTTTTCATAGTTCTACAAGAATAAAGCCTTCACAATAAAATCACATCATTGAAAATATGTACCATTTCTAAATAAATCATGACATAATTAAAGTTTTATATTGTTTTACACTGTTTTGTAAGGGATATATGGGAATTTTAAGAAATTAAAGCATTTCACAAAAAGGTAAGTAATCGCGATCATATTTTTGTGTATGTAAAATTGCTTTCACCGAACTAAAGTTAATTTTTTTAAATGTATAAGTATCTTTCTTAACTGGATATGACCAATTTTTTCCTTAACTTTGTAAATATCACATTTTTAAAAATATTTAATTTTAAGAAAACATATGGCAAAACAACATAATTAATATACAAACAGCGAAACAACTAAACGATGATTAAAGACTCAATAATTCATTAAAATTGCTGTTTGCTACAGTTTGAACGCACTGTTCACTCAATATAGCAAGTGTGGTCCATAGGGACATTTAATAAAATTATTTATGTACTTCTACAAATATTGTTATGAATTTCTAACCCATTTTACATGAATATATTTATTTGTTTAGTAAATTTTGAGTCACATTTTTTGACAGTTGTTAAAATAGAGTACGCTATGGTACATTAATTAAATACTCTATATATATGTTTGATACTTTTTTATGCTTCCTAGTGGAAAGAAAATTGTCACAGGTTTCCCAGAAATAGGAAATGACAAATTAGCAAACCGTACTAAGCTTAGTTGTCGATACACTTCTTAAATGTTTCTTCAGGGCTGCCCAAAATTGAAATCCACGAACATGTGAAGACAAATTAATTCGTGAACTTATTCATCGCCATAGTCTAGATTTGTTCATAGCATGTAAATTTTCGGACTGTTAAAAAATATCCTATTGAAAAATAATAAATGAAAAGATTTTGAAATACTATATAAAAAATAATAATAGATAATATTTAAGATCAAATTTATATATCATTACATGAACATTTCTAATACGATAAATTCTATCTACTGCGTCACGTTGCTGTATTAAAAGACAGAATAAGAACGCAATTTTTTTTAAATAAGTTTTTAATATTTATGAAACCTACCCCAAACTGCTTTTACTATATTCACCTTATATTACAATTTTCTTAATAAATATTTCAATATATTTAATGATATATTTATGAAATGTTCAATTGATTGAAATTAAGTTTATCAGTTTATAGTATTGCCGATAATTGAAATATTCAATTAAAAAATCGTTTTGATACGTTTTGATCAATTTAACCCTTTTCAATACTTTTTATTTCTATTCTTATTTTTGTCTTCTAAAAAAGATTACGATTAAAAATTTTAGTTTTAATTTCAACATCTAAATTGATCAGATAACGAGTTTGATAAGTCTCCTGACCGTGTTTTCAATAGAAGGGGTGGATTTCATTGTTGGTTTATGTGCATGCATACATGAAACATTTAACTGATCATTTTTTTAAATACACATACATCTGATACACATATGCATCTGGATTCATCATTAATATTGTTTTTAACAATGTTAAGTTATTGATTTGTTTATTCTCACATAGTATAAGGATTTAAATAACTTAATGACAATTATTCATATATAACGATAGTAATCGCTAGTAAATTGTAAAGGCTGGATTACTTTCGAAATAAAATTTAAAAATTTAGTTTGATTTTTTTTATATATAATTATAGTACACATTATTTTTTAATTAATAAATTAAGAGATATAATAACAAATTTATACAGTGAGTGCACGTCAATGACTTATAAATTATTTATCTAGACCCGCAAACTGATCAATATTCAATAGTAAAAAACATCCGTGGAGGAATATATATATATCGATAAATAATACGAAATTCATGGGAGTTACTAATGCATTTCAATTATATACGATGATAGTTTCGTTTTAAGGAGCGAAATCAATCAATATAAATGATGAATAGCCTATTAAAATATAAAATGTTGATTGAATATCCTCTTTAAAACAAACTTATACCTTATATAATTTAAATGCGCTCTGAACGATTTTTGATCAGTTTGCCAGTCCAGATAAATAATATATTATCAAACAATTTACAGCTGGTTTTAAATTTAATTAAATAATTTTGATTAACATGTTTAAATTATAATCAGAAATTTGAAGATTACAGAAAGGGATACATGGTTTTTTATAATTAAATCTTTTTAGAATTATATCAGAAGTACTTTTTTAACCTTCAAAGAAAAATATGTATTAATTAATTAGGTTTCAATCCCACTTTCATTTTTACAAGCATCATTTTGAGTATATAGAAAAATAGGAATAATTATTTTATAAGAATTTTTAATTTTTCGGATCTCTTTTATCTAAAACTGAATTTATTTACGTAGCTGAAGTTAGAAAACCACTTAGAAAACCAAAAATTACTTTTTCAAATAAATGCTGAGCCACTCAAACTAAT
>JAUZNC010007450.1:26845-77449 GCA_034780395.1 Vannuccia rotundouncinata | reverse complement strand
GTTTTAAAGTTATATCAGTTTTAAGATGTATAGTTGAAACATCGTTCGAAATTAGCCCCGTTCGAAATTAGCCTACCCCCCCTTATTACCATATCACTGAATAATTTCATTCACAAATTCTCTGCTCATGTTTATAATGGTTCTGATTCTATATTTGTCACTGGTTTCAATACATATATATATATATATAACTATTTTATTCTATTTTATACTATTTGTACTATTTTATTATACTACATCCATGAAGAACAACAGTCTGTGAAATTGACAATCAGAATTATGTAAATACAACACAGCTATAGAAATGCAGCTGTTATTTAGTTTAGTTGGATAATATTCTCAAATGTCAATAATAATCAAAAGTCATACTCTGTCCTATATGTATATACATATAGTCATATTGTATTTCAATTTAGATTTGTCTACTCAAAAAAATTATTTAGATAAAATATATGTACTATTATATTATATAAGATCCTTTACTACAAATATATTATTGTTCATAAAATTGTTTATTCCAATAAATAGCAAACATATAATAATATGAATGATAATAAATGCTTTTTTTATCACAAAATGATATTTCAATTTTAGTATAATACAAGTTTATAGTACAATTTTACCTAAATAATTATATGGGTACCTAGTTATATTATAATAATTTTAAAGAATATTCAATGAAATACAGTAAATATATAATCTAATATAACAAATAAACATTCCAAATATTGAATTATATTGAAGTATATAGTTTAAATAGAGTGCATATATATAATCAGCATTGGATTATATACAATACCCTAACCATTATACAGCCTACACCTTACCTACTTAAGTTCTTAGCTACCTGTTATATAACCTATTCTTAAATTCCTGCCTCTTACTGTTTTATAACCTATTTATACCTACTTACATACTGAATAATTGTATCTATTTTATCCATAGTTATATGTGCTTTATACATATATGTGCATTATACAAATACATGTTTTATTTTATATTATGATTTTTGATACTTAATATTATTAGATTTTACCACAAGCTGTAATTATTATTTTTTAATAGCTACATCCTATTTTAGTTTGTCATAAATGTGAAAGACTTACATGCCTAGTGAAAATATACTAAGTAAGTATGTTAAAGTTAATATAAATATAATATTTCCATAATTGACCCAGGGCTTTTATATCACATATTCATAATTACCCCATGGTGGAGTAATTATGAATTAATTTTAAAAACATTTTTTCAGTTATTCTCAACCAAAATTTATACTATTTATACTATAGAATAGTTTGAATGTTAAATATTATAGAAGTTCTTATTAAGAAAATTTTTAAAACAATTTTAAAAAATGGATTTCTTTTTTTTTCTGAAATTACCTCACCCTAAATAATTTAGACCTTAATTTAAATAAAAAATAGGCTTACATTTGCTTAAGAAATATTAATTTAGTTTTATAAATATAGGAATGAAATTTTAGTATTAATGCAATAGGAAAATCAGCTATTTTGTTTAATAATATATTTTGATGATCATATTTTTAATTAAAATAATTATATGAGCATTACCAAAATACATGTCTTTTTTCTATTGCAATTACACAGGCAAGATCTTGGCAATAATAGCCATTTAAAAAAATCCTGCCAACATATATAATATATATTTAGAAATATAAAAGCTCATATCAATATGCCATAAAATAAATGTCAAAACCAGTATCAAATGTCAAGGCCAGGGTCAACTGCCCCTCCAATAAGTAATACTCTTGACTGTTGGATATTCTATTTGCTGTCAGAATTCTGTTCCAAGGGTTTGTTATATCTTGGAAAACTGGAAAAGTCTAATAATTACAAAAATCCATTCCAGTATATGGAATTTATGAAAATTATTAAAAGTCTTTGAAAAATATTTCAATTTGTAATTTGATTTCTTTCATTTTTAGTTAGTATTTAGAATAAGTTAGAAAATCAGTTTAATGGTCCAGAACTGTATATGGTAATTTTAATATATTTTTGCTTTTGTTCTTTTTTATATTTCAGTAATTTAACTATGCACATATCATAGAGCAATTTTCACATCATTATTAACATTCCTTGTAAATTAACATGTTGTTTTTCTTGCATATTACTGTAGTACAGTATTTAGATATTCTGAAAGTCTAAATTGCTTTTTAAAATTTTGAAGGAACCCTATATATTGGTTATATGTCATTTGTACAGTATGTGAATGCCAATTTTGTTTCAATATATTGTATGTGTTGGGCTGTTTGACCCCCTAAATAGAAAATTATGGCACCAGTGTTCTTGTCACCTTCATAATATACATTTTAAAAAGAACACTAGTTAGTGAGTCGCTATTGTAAAGCTATTTATACCACTGTATTAATAAGGAGCAATTAGGACAGTTTATAAATAAAAAGTATTCCTGTAACTTAGTATATTTAATAAATATAGTATTTTGGCAAATTTCATGTCATTTTTAATGTATAAAGCAATACTAGAGACTGCTATACTTTAATACCTGGACATTAAATTATAAAAATGATCAATAACCAACATATCTTTATGTAATAAAATTCATCTAATTTTTCTTCTCTTTAATTAAACTATAAATCATGAAAAAATTCTAGGAATACCATAAACTTCATAAAAATAGTTATTCATATGTAATGGAATTTCTACTATCCATTGTCTCTCTTTGATATTAATAGGTGGTAGTTAGTGGACATTTATATCAAAATTAGTGTATTAATCATATGTCTACTATTTATAAAATTGTAAAAGGTAGATTTTGTAAGTGGTCAATTTCGAAATGTGACTATTGAGAAAAGGCATTTTCATTTTGATATAAATGTCCATATAAGTCAGATTTACATTTTTACACAATCTCACACATTTTCTATTAGATTCATCAACAATGTATAATAGTTTTATTTTATTTTAAAAATATATTTATCTCTCAAAACTAAGGAGAAAAATATATAGTTGTCAATATTCAGTCAATTAATGACTTAAATTAATTGAATACAAAATAAATAAACTATTTTAAAATAAAGGTTGTATTGCTAGAATTAATGTATCTGAAAAGGATAATACTCTTTTAAAGTGATGAAATGTTTAAGGTAGGTACAAAACATGAAAGGTATTTCATAGTTCAAAATATAATATTAATCCACTTAACTATTGAAAATATTTTTCTTCATATTTTTTGGGATTTAATCCTTGGAATTATAAAGGCAGGGGGTAGATTAACAACATTGAAAGCAGATAAATATATTATTTAAATTAAATCGTAACTAATATTTTATATTAATAACAATTATTTTTCAAAGGCACAAATTGTTGGTCTTAAAAGTGATCTTGAAGATTCATTAACAAAAAGAAAATTGCTGCAAGTGGACCTGCAATCCACACTCAGTCAACTTCAAGATAAACAACTTCAGAATCAAAATCCAAGCGATAATGATACTGAGAAAACTTCATCCACTGCTGAAACGAAATCGGTACCAATGCTGATATTATTGAATAGTTTAATAATTTAAGATTTCATTATGGCAGAATACTATTTACCATGTCATAGTTTTATGTGTTACTAATTGGCTTTTGTTTCTTTAGGAAATAGAAGGGAAACAGACAACATCTAAAAACACGAATGAAGCCAGGTTGCTTTCTGTTTTGGAGATTGCGCAACGAGAGAACACTGATCTGAAGAAATACATCCTTGCTCTTCAGGTGAACACCTTTCGTGGTTCCTTCTAGATGTACATAGATGCACAAACGAGATTGCCTTTGTCATAATTAGGGTGAAGTATACGGGGCTCGATTGGCCGCTAAATACCTGGACAAGGAGTTGGCCGGCCGCATCCAGCAGATTCAACTGCTCGGCCGGAAAATGGAGGGTCCCGAACACGACAGACTTTGGGGCATTCTCGAGGCGGAAATTCATCTACATCGACACAAGACGGTGATCAAAGCCTGTCGTGGTCGCGCCAAAGTGAAGCCCCTGCAACCCCCCGGTTAGTGCACTAACTCTTGCTTAGTCATCTTATTATTTCTAGTTGACAAGAGACATGCTGCGTACAGGTCAGCCCCAGCGACCGAGAGCCCAGCGGATTGGAGATGTTCGTCGTGTCGTCGTGTCGAAATCGTCTAACGAGGGCCTGGGTATGTCCATCACTGGTGGCAAGGAGCACGGTGTTCCCATCATGCTGTCAGAGATCCATCCCGGCCAGCCAGCAGATCGATGTGGCCAGCTCTATGTTGGGGATGCCATTCTGATGGTTTCTGGGATTGACCTACGAGATAAGCGCCACTCAGAGGCTGTGGAAATACTTTCTAGGCAACAGGTAGGGCTTTTCTTCTTAACTAATTAGTTGTGCTGGGTAGTCTAAAATAGTTCTCTATGTACATCGAAGATATTTGATGTTGATTTGTGGAGTGAAAGAAGTTTTCAATAATGTTGTTTAATTTAAAAGCCACCCCACCCCACCCCACCCACATTGAATATTTTAATAAACCATAATTTGAACTGTCAACAGGGCAGCATCGAAATGGACGTCGTCTTCATTGCTCCGGACAACGATACTGATGACGAGGACAGCTCTGTTTACATCGACGATTCTGGATACGAGTAAGTGTGTTTCCTGTCACTGCAAAATGCAGTAATATAGTATGCACTATTATGTATTTATTACGTACATATATGATCTAGGCAGCATTCCATTGTATCTCTAAAGGTTGTTTTTAAACAGGACAGTTGATGTTTATTCATAAATGCTGATGTACGTTTACTCAATACTAAAATATAACAATGATGTATTGATTACTGTGACAGACAGTTTAGACAAGCAATAATTACTACTGACTACTGCAAAAGAGTTGAACGTTCACATGTAACATATTTTGACATTGTGTTTTTGATATATCTGCATCGATAAGAAACCTCTGAAATTTTGATTCTATTTTATTGTATTGTTAATACTGGTTAATTTTACACAGATAGGGTTTTTTTGATAATAATTTCGATGTGTGTTTTATTGGATACCTCTTAGCCACCTATGTAGGAAGGAGTTCCTAGCTTTTTTGCTAGAATTCATTTTATAGTATCTAGCTGAGCTGAATATGAAGACATTACTCTATAGTCACATTATAAAACGTGTTGAAGGTGTTTTTAAGAGACAGATCTCGCGACCACTCGAATTACCACATTTTAGAATAAAGCAATTATTCTGTTTTGAGCGACAATCTGATACTCTTAATCGTCTCCATAACAAAATCCTTCTTCTGCATCATAAGTTAGATCTACATGAAGATAATAATAATAAACAAAGATTATTGCATTCTGAATTTAAATTATCGGGGAAGTGTTCACAAAATTTGGCATATTAAAAAAGATTTCTGTAAATTTCAAAATCAGTAATTGTAGAGGTAGTTATTTGTTTATTTGTCTACATATTATTAACAGCCAATCATTTTTATTAAATCTGCATTTATACAAGTAGATACTAGCTCCAAGCAATCAGTTCCTGTCTTTAAAACTGCCGCCCAAGTTCTTCATATAAATCAGTTTTGTGTTGTACACACAAAGTCATAACAATTAAAACGATGTTCACATTTCGGCATAATTTCAGGTACAGCCTATTTGACGATTCGAAAACTCGACTACGACCTTTTCTTGCTGCATCCTCCGCGGCGCCCAATGGCAGTGTGCCACGTCAGCCAGCGAAAGTGGTTGGACCACAGCCGCCAATCACGTGTAATGCCGAGCCAACACCCCCGCCTGAACATGAATCTGTCAAAGATGGCTCCAGCTTGAAGGACTTGTGAGTGGCAACTCATCTCTTTCATCTTTATCCTTCTCTTTATATGTCGTCCTTTAATCGAATGCTACACCACAGGGCGTCGTCACCTAACCCAAGCAGTGGGTCTCCAGTATCCGCCTCCGTCGCTAGTAGAACCGTCCCCTCTTCCCTGGGGGCTGGGGTGGACAGCTCCACGGAAACCGCGAGCGAGTTCCACACCGCCCCGGGCAGCCTCAACGACCTCACACCGACCGAGGATTCAGGACAAGAGGGGGCCCCCTCCCCCAAGCCCACCCCAGTAGCGCTATAACCCGTTCCCTGTTATCATTGTTGTCTTTTCTTTTTCAACTGTATCGATTTATTGATTAGATGTGCTGGACGTGTAATATTATAATCATATTGCTTGTCTTCGTTTGATTTGACCTTGTTTTAGCAATCAAACAAGAGTATTGATCGAAATCACCGTTTTAAGTTTCCGCAATCGATTCATTCTGTTTGTTTTGTAATTAGCCAATAAATCGTGCCCAGTTCATGATGTAAAACTTCTTACCCTATTATTCATGTATAGTGTCTGTTTTCACTTGTATTTAATTATAAAATTCGAGTTTTTAAGATATTTTAAAATTTCTTAATTTTGTCCCGTGTTCATCTATCAGAATCGAATCCGATGTATTTTACCACTTCGCTCAACTATTAATTACCTAGTTTGAATAATTCACTGTTCCACACCTTCATATCACCAATCTCCTTACCTGCTATTGACATTGAAACTGAAACACCTTTTAATATATTCCGTCATACCGAAATCACCTAGCCAACTGCTTTAATAGAAAACGGCCATTTGTGAGATTGTACCCGCTTGTTTTTCTTCTCTTCAATCCTTATATATATGCGCACTTTTGTGCCCTCAAATGATTATCGTAACAACTCATTTATACCTCCTCGCGTTATTAATATGATTTCTTGGATCCTAATTATTCTTGTTTATATTAAATCACTTTTGAAGACAATTGAGATTTACTGAATTTCTTGAAGTAAGTATATTTATGTACTCTCGTTATAATGTGCTATTTATTTTTGTAAACAGTAGTAATCCCTGACTTAACTTTAATTTTTGTACTCCACTACTTTACGTTTCTTTTATTTTATCTTCAAGAAAGGCAGTGTTGTTTGTGTGTTTGAATAAAGTGTTTATTTCTTTTTCAGAATTTTTGTTTTGTTAGTTTTTTAAAACACTTTACTTAATTAATCGTGCAGTTTTTAAACGGATATGAACCTTAGATTTTGGGGGTGTTGAACTGATTTCTGAATAAAATATAAAGTATTTTGACAAACAATTTTACAAAAATATTCAATATTATTTATGTTCGTATTGAATATATAATCATGGTATATGACTGGTGTATCCAGGTTTTTTTAAAGGGGTTGTAATCATAATTTTGGGACCTTTTTGTGTATAAATATATACAAGGTTTATTTTGAAAATTGCTCTATTTAAATGTCAAAATTACCTTTACAATGAATACTTTTTTGGGGTTGGAGAGTCGAACGACCACAAATACAACCATGACTCTGAACAATTTTAAAAAGGTTTTTTAAAGGAAATGTAAAAATTGATTAACAGCATAGTTAAGGAATATTTGCCTATTAATAATTTTAAAACTATATAAAACTAATGTGTGAGATATAATATAAATGTTATAATAATATTGCGTATTAGTAAAAAATCTATTGAAAATACAACGGGTAAAAAATTAATGATATACTTTACATAATTTTCAATGGATATCAAGTCTGTGAAAATAATATATCAATATTCTGTGGATATCAAGTTTTTAGTGAAAATAATAACTGTTAATAAAATGGTCATTGGTCCTTTTCGGGTTATTTGGGCATTTTATCACTTCCCTGAATCATAATTAGACGGTGATTAGTTTGAGTAACGGTGATAAAAATAAATGTAGTATATTTAGAATAAAGTATAACTTGCATAAAGCAAGTACGCGATGTATAATATAAATTCTCTACTGACAACTATACAAAATGAAATAGCTATAATTTACTCAAATTTAAATATTTAGTGGATGATTATTTTAAAAATTCTAAATATTGTGCCTTCTTAATTTTCGTAAAGCATTATACTTAATTTAAATATGAAGCAATCAATAAAATAACATCAAGATGTATAATAAATTTTATAAAAGTGAAACATGATTTATATCCTATAAAGACGACTATTTATATAGTAATGCAGTATCTTCGAAATATCAATAACATTTTCTTAATAGCTGGGTCTGGATACGACACACAATACAAAACAATCCTGACAAAACAAATTTGTTGATATCCTAGAGTGCTTATTTAATTTTAAAAAGTACTTATAATTGTATCCCTATACAATAGTTCAATATATAATCAGTAGAATGATCAGTATATCAAAAATATATTTATCTTTTTGAATTAATAGCTAATGCAATTTACTATTTAAGATTTATTCAGGCTGTTAGGATATAAACACAAATCAGTATTGTTTATAGATAATAGAATAACCTTACTTTATGAATATGAGTATAATTATGCAAAAAAAATATTTACTATAAACAATTATCAACACAGAACTTTATTGAAAATTAGTCGATTATTATGGCAAACATATTTATCTTATGTTGAACCATTTTCTAGATGACATCATCAAAAGTGTATTTCTAAAATAATATCGAATGCAGTATTAATAATTATGACAATTTTTTTGTTTTCATTAAATTGTAATGCTGTACAATAAGTTCCCTTCTGCGGAATAGTGGTTGGCATTTCACGAGTTTACTAAACCAGATATTAGTCATATTACTCGACATAATACAGTAATTGGGGCACAAGACCCCAAACCATTCGCAAATTTAATTATTTGTATATCCTAAATGTCTAATTTGTTAAAAAGTAACATTAAAGAGACATATTTAAATTTAAAAACATTTCCTGTTTAGTATAAATTTAATTATTATACTTTATTTATTAAAGCACAGTTTATTAAACAACTAAATACGTCTGCAACAATAGTGTTGTATAACTATGTACATATATTTCATTCAGAGGTTGATATATTTGCAATAGGTATATTTTAAAAGACCATCGTTGCATTCCTTTTTTCACGAACCAAAACTCCATCCTGCATATATGCGGTGATATCCGAGGAAATCATCCTTTTCCGTCCGGTTCGAAGGTCCAAACTATAATGCACAACCTCCGACACGGGGACAAATGTTTTTGAACGTCTTAGACTTGTTGATGACCTTAGTAACGATTGCTGATTGGACGAAGTCGTTGATTGGTGGCTGTCGGTTAGTATCCCGGCGTCTCTGATTGGCTGAGGCTGGGAGAAGTAGGCGGGGCGACCTGTGGATACCTTCCGATTGGGGTTGGGTAAGCCCACATAGGACAGAACGTTGGGCTGTAGAGAGCTATTCTCTGCGACAGAATGCAGACTTATGGAGCGCTCAAGTTGTGGGAGTTTAGTTGTGGTGACCATGTGATCATTTCCAAGTTTTGTGGGGAAATCTAAAATAATATTAGCGCTAGTAGATATTTATAAGATGTAATAAAATAGTGGTTTCCTTTAATTATATTGGGATTAACAACGGTAAACACAAAAGTGCAATAAATGTATTGTTTAAAATACAATTGAGGTTAAATATATTATTTTATTAAGAATTAAAATTTTAGAGTGTCTACAATCAAATTATGTAAACAGACATTAACATAAATACTCATAAATCTATAACTACCTTAGATACCAAGTTATCATTTAAAACCAAGTTTCATTCACCCTCAAGTAATAATAAAAAGGAATACTGTTAAATATCTTACCAGAAAACCTAACTCCCAGTTTAGTTCCAGGCGTGGTTTCTTTAGAGTCGTCAAGAACCACTGCAGTAGACCCAACAAATGTTGCCGTTCTTCTTGGTGACATCTTTCTGGAGGATAGCCGAGGACTCAGTGATGTCCTGTAGCGGGAATAAGTCCATCGAGTGGTTCTGTTCTGTAATGCAAAACGTTGTCGACGTCGACTTAGTAGTAAGGACTTGTTGAGTCTGGATCTTTGGAAATGTTGATATAGTGAACATTAAATCGATATTTAAAATAATTCAAAACTTTACCTACTTATTACCTATTACCTATAGATAATTGCTAAAAGTAACAATTATAATGATCAACTATTTTTGTGACATTCATTACATATTGATACTTTCAATGCACACTAACAAAACTATTCTTAAATCAATATTATTTATATATAAGAATTTATGTTATTAGCCACAAGCCATTTATTCATTTAATATTTTCAGAGACCATCACGACAAAACATCAATATATTTGATATCATCACTGCCGACACCTACCTGTAGCTCTAACTCCTGATTATCACCGGTCAACATCTTATCAGCAGATGCAGTTTTCGCTTCCCCCTTTCTAGAGGATTTAGTCATATCGATCCAAC
This sequence comes from Vannuccia rotundouncinata, assembly GCA_034780395.1. Classification (NCBI taxonomy): domain Eukaryota; kingdom Metazoa; phylum Platyhelminthes; order Proseriata; family Coelogynoporidae; genus Vannuccia; species Vannuccia rotundouncinata. Next base: position 67,151 of record JAUZNC010007450.1, on the reverse strand, counting down.
TGTCTTCTTCCGCGGCTTCCGGCTTCAGGGCCACTTTCAACTTCTTGGCCTCCTTCTGCGGAACACTTTTGACACCCTCGATGGCGATTTTGTTCGCTCGACAATAATTGCGCAACTTCGTGTAGAGGAGATGATAAGCAGCATTGCCGGGCGACGGTGTGTTAGTCCGTATAAGTCGGATCAGCTCAACTTTGCCATAATCCGAGCGCTCCATGATATGACGCACCACCTCCAGATGGACGTCTGGTTGGGGGAGGGGACGCGAGCTGACAGGAATTATGGCTGACCCGAGGAACCAAGGGTGTCGCTGGGCTTCCTGCAGATTGATTCGCTTGTCGGGATCCGGATCCAGAAATCGACGAATAAGAGCGATGCAATCTGGTAAAAAGGATGTCACATCAAAGGTATCTAAGCATGATCAAAAGGCTTCACATAAAATAATAAATAAGTAATCCGATTATTGTAAAATGGCGTTTATAATATTATATTGAATTTATCTAAATAACTTCTGCAATATCTACGCCATTCAAAAGTATTGATTTTAAATATTGAATCCACTTCTTCAATATATACGCCATTCAAAAGTATTGATTTTAAATATTGAATTCACTTCTGCCATATCTACAACATCAATTGTATTGATTTTAAATATCTAAATAACTTTTGCAATATCTACGACAATCAAAGGTATTGATTTTAAATATCTAATATCAAAAGTATTGCTCACAAAATTCCTTGCAAAGTTATTTATAATTTGTACTGATACTGTAAATCATAACAAAGATAAGAAAGACAATCTCCAAGATTGGACCATTTACGCACTGACAAAACCAAAAAGTAAGGAACTATCCTTAACTGAAACAATCTAAACGCACCCCTCAAAATCCCTCTTACCTTCGCTAACTCCAGTGCTAATCGGGTTCATCTCTCTGTTAAGCATCTTCTTACACAACATTTTAATATCGTAGGGCTCCACTGAAAATGGAAGACCTCCAGACACCATGGCGAATAAATTTACTCCGCTGAAATTACATAACTGATGTTGAATGATCAAATTGCAAACGAATTATGTATGTATATAATTACAAAATACTCCATAAGAAACCGAATGAATATATTATTAGTTTATACTGAACCGATAAAATATCCATCTAGTGCTCATAAAGTCATTTTACTTGTTATCGTATAAATGGTTAAAAATACAAATTCTACTCATTATAATCATCTGTTAATAAGACGAACTTTTACACACATCTCCTTGGAGATTTAAGTAATTTGCATGACATATTATATAACCAAATATAGAACTTTCTATGAATAAATTGTGTTTGCAAAAATGATTATATTTCCGAGCTAATTCCACTTATAACTCTTACATGCTCCAAATATCGGCCTTGTGACCGTACGGTTTCCTGGAGAGAACCTCGGGAGCTGCGTAAGCCGGGGATCCGCACTGAGTCTTGCATAACTGGGTCACTACAGAGCCGTCCGTGCCTTCAGTAGCCTTCACCATTGTGCTCAGGCCGAAGTCTGTCGAGTAGATTTAGGATGTGGCATTCGGTATTTTAATTTAAGACAAAATAAATCGACTTAATGTTTTCAGAATAAAACATATTTACAGGTTCACAATATGGTAAATTTATGATTTTAATTGTAATTAATAAAAAACAGATTTTATTTATAATTTAAGAATGAAAAATATGAAAAAGACTAGCTCACATACCAATCAACTTTATGTTATCCTTCTCTGTTAGAAGGATATTTTCCACTTTGAGATCTCTGTGAAAAGAGGACAACATTATAAAGTAACCACTTATTTTTTAACAACTTCTACAACATAATTTTAAAATACAAAAACGTTTTCAAGATAACATTGATTTATAAGTTGTATTAACCAATCCATATGAGATTGTTAGGTCTTAAAAATTTATAAATTTACAAATGAATAAAAAATAGATAGTTTGCATGTTTTAAAACTTTTTTGAAAATATAAATATACATTGGAAATTTTTACAAATTCAAACTGAATTATTATAAACAGTTACATAAGAAAAGTTGTCAGTAATTATTTGATTAATCATATGGCCTTGTTGTAATGCTATCAAAAACTATAATTTATTTAACTTATAATATGTATATTAATGTATGTAAAATTTATAAACCTATATTAGCTCGACTTATTTAAACCGATATAAACGATTTTAAAACTCAATTAAAAAACGAAAAAAAAGTCACATTTAAAAATCAGGAACCAGGCATTGATATCGAATTAACTTCTCTAGATTGGCAATCTAGGACAGTGTCAGATATAAAAACGGACAAATCAATAGCAAATTGATTAAAATAAATGAAATTGACTGTGAAATAAGCAATTCTCCAGAAAAACATATTGTTATAAATATAGCATATACGACAATATAAAGACTCAATATATTGTATAAAATGATAAGATCTTACTTTTGCAAAGATATATTTGACTACTTCACAGATATATTTGTAAAATTATGGGCCGAACAAATTTTCACCATTTTCTGCCCGTTTTTATTTCGGACAAAATTTAGATAAGTTTGCCGATCTAGATAAATATTACTACGATATCAATGGACCCAGCTTAAGGTAATATAATAACTGTCAATGCCCTAGTTTAAAGCCTTTTTATAATGTTACTGCCTATTGAGGCTTAAATGTTCCACTGACCTGTGCAACACGCCTGCCTTGTGCAGATAGTCTACAGCCACGATCAACTGGTGTAGATAGTGTCGAGCCCTAGTCTCCGGCAGTCTCGCCGATTTCTTGAGCACCAAAGCGAGCAGGTTGCCCGGGCAGAGCTCCAGCACCAGATAAAAGGTGTGCTTGGTCTCCATAACTTCCAGGAGGTGGATCACCCCTGGATGACGCAACTGTCCAAGCAAACGAGACTCACGTCGAAAATGCTTGATCATGTAACTATCCTTGTTGCACTGTTCTTTGTCGAGAATTTTAATGGCCACCTTTTAGTTTAAATTTAAAGACAAATCGATACTTATACATATTATATACTGTCGATAATAATCAAATAATTAAAAAATAATCAATCAATAATTTATAACAAGACTTTAATACCTTTTCTCCTGTAGAGATGTGTAAGCCCTCCTTAACTGTTGCAAAAGATCCTTTGCCCAAAGTAGGCCCTAAAAAGTATTTTCCAACTTTCTTGGAGTGTACGTAACTTTTAACCAAAGTATTGCTGATAGTAAAAACATCTCTTTGAACTTTAGCTTGAGTTATGCTCATCTTCTGAACTTATTGGATTATCATTAACAATTTAAACACGTAAAGGAGACCTTCAGAGCTGATAAAGTAAAAACTTTTCTTGGATTGCATACCCAGCTCACTCAATAAATTGTTTCAATGCTATATATACATCAATACGCGTGTTGCTCCGTTGCTAAGTTAAGGGTATTGTATACAATCAGTCTATACATATAATATATGAAAGAAATGAAGCTAAGCGTGACGAATTATATACTGCTGTCTAGAAAAGAAAAGTAATTAGCACGGCAATTAATATATGTAACTGAAGAAATTGTCAGTTGCAAATATATAATGACTTTCGTTATCTATAAGAATAGTGAACCTATATATATTTGGGTTAGACAGTATAAGTAATTAAAAATTATATATAACTAATATCAATTTTACTGTAATAAGAATAAATTCCTCATCAACCATTTTCCTGTCTGTAAAAAATCATCAATTTTAATATGGAAATCATCTACGCCTATTTAATTCGAATGTATCATTTGTTGCATAAAAATTTACACATATACTAAAAAAGAGATCCCCTCAGTAGCGAATCCAGAATTTATCCCATGTGGGATCTGATCAAGCGCTAAATGATCTGTAAACTTAATTAGCTACAAAACCTGAGCTCCCTCCAGTTTGACTAGGCAGGAAGCTTATGTATGAGATCAACTCCCATCGATCGTGTAGCAACTTTATAATTTGAACCACCTGAAACTTCAAATCACCAAAATAACTGCTTAAAAGTGCGAATAAATATATCATACCCAACAATACATGGCGGTATACCTGACTCATAGGAAAATCCGTTTTAGAGTAAGATTGTTTGGAGTGAATAACGCGCTTCAGTCAACAAATTATTTGATACGCGAATTTTAAAAACAGTTGCATTCAATTCACAAATTTTGCAATCAACTGTATTCGGGTTTTCCCTAACTGCAATGAATCCATTGTTACTAATCTCACGTAACGTTAAAATATGGGCGATAGCAGACTTCTAATCATTGTCTTATTTATTTATCTAAACCGGCAAACTGATCAAAAAAACCTCCAGAGCGCATTTCAATTATATGCGGTATTAGATTCGTTTTAAAGAGGTCTTTCAATTCAATATTAATCGATTAATTTATAGATTTCATTGTTAATGTTGAACTTCCGCCCATCAATTTGGCATGGAATATCGATATATTTTTACGTGGACGCTTATTACTATTGAATATTGGTCAGTTTGCCGGGCTAGATAAATAATATATATCATTGCTTCTAATATAAATAAATGTCTGGATAGTCACTGCTATTCAATTACAGTATTCCAATAATTTTACTTCGAATATTCTTCATTGATATATTATTATTCTGCATAAAAAATCAATGTCCAATACTCTAAATGTAGTCAAATATGTATGGATTCAATCGATAATGCCTATGCGTCAATAATGCATACAATTTAAATTAACCAATTACGAATGTTAAATTGGATTGATCAGAGTATGTATGTATATTGTACTAATGACTAAATTATGTATATTTCATAATTATCATTAGCAGACTTCTTCTAGCAGTAAATAAATTCAATTGGATAAAAAGTCATATTTTTAATGAAATAAGCTAAATATCGATAACGCGTATGCATCAAAAATATGTTTTACTTTTCCCTGGGATTTAAGTATTATCGGTGTTTAACTCTACAATCGATAAGTAAACAATAATTATAGTTCATTCAACGAATAGATAAAAAAGAGCAAAAAATAGATATACTGTATTACAAAATATAACATAATTGATATCATAATATAACTACTGATATTGTAATGTCCATCTGTACATAACTAGAGGGGAGAATTCTTGTTAACGCTGAGATCAAGGGTATCAATGCATTGCACATGAAGATCATCAAGTTGTCCGCGTATATCATCCTGATGACCGAGAATTAAATTTATCTGTGGCGAGAAATTAAAAACAACAAAAATGTGCAACTTAGAAAACAAAAAGGAATAGATATTGAAAATATTTTATTAATAAAACATTATAAATTACTGTTACATATTTCGTTCTGTTTGGTGCCCAATGATCAAGAGTGATATAATACCGTCACAGTGTATTAGTTAAGGCCTACAAATAAAACTAAACGAGCAATATAGACTTACTAACTTCATATGATTGCTAATCAGAGTTGAATTTTGTTGGGATTCAGATTACAATATTCCTATACCAAATCCAGATTATGATTTTACAACAATCGATGTATGATAATATTTTTAGAGTAATATATTCTAAGAATAAACATTTAGTGTAATACAAATATGACGAATTTTCGGAAAAGGAAAAGAAATTGTGCAATAAAAACTAAAATTTGACAATTTAAGATGTATTAATCAAACAGGCAACGAATTAACAAGATCCCAACCTACTTCTTTCGATAAGTAAGCTTAATATCGACTTACACACTTATCATATTCCGTCCACATCTTGGATCTGCTCTGTTTGGTCTGAGCTAGTAAATCCTGCTGATCGGTTAACTGGTCGTTCAACTGGGTGATTGAACTCTGAATTTCACCTTGTTCGGTGGCGGATTTATCAATAATTAGTTTCAAATTCTGAAATAAAAATTATAGAAGCAGGTATAGGACCTAAAACTGTCCACTATTATCTCTAATCAAGACCGTAAATAAATAAATTATTGGTAGCGAGACACGAAATTAAAGAAGGCATCGACATATTATGGATAATTAATTTCAAATTTTTCCTAAATTTTCGTCTAAACATTTTACAAAGAGTACTCATTGAAAACGAAAAAGTAAAATGGTGCAAAAAACGTTAAAATATGTTTCTCTTTGTCACAGTTCTGCATATGAACATTATATTCAATAATTGATAACAAAAAACACAAACATTACTTAAATATTGAAAACTATAGTTAGGCAGAATAGTGCGGTATGAGATGTTTAATAAAAATAGCTATTGCTGTGCAAATTGATAGTTTTGCAGTTTCTGATAGATTTAGGAGTAAGTAATTGAAAAATGGTGTACAAATTTTTGGACCCCTGGAACCCATTTTTATCGGCATAGGACCAGTCTTGGGCCCTGCACCAAAATTAGACTTCTTAATAATGAACTGATTTTGACTATCTGGATGTCTTTTCGCAGGATTTTATAGTGCTGAATTCATTTCTGACCGTATCGGAACAAAATTTTGAATCTCAAGGTCATTACTGGTTCCACCAGACGACCTTTTCGATATGGAATGGATTTTGACAATTAAATTGTTATATTGAAGATTTTATTTTATTATTGTTCCGGCAGCCGTCAAAATAACTAAATGGTTATTATTCCGGCCGGCAGCCGTTAATTTAAAACATAAGTAAAACAATGAGTTAATATAACTAATAATATTGATAACACTTAATAAAAAACGAGCTAGTATTACACAATTATTTGACCAATCAGGACACAATAAGGATACTAACTAACATATTTGAATTTATATAGCCGTTTGGAGAAGGAACTTTGCTGTCTCATAAGACCTATTATTCTTGTATTTATGATATTTTGTGTGTGTTGCCCATAACGGAGTGGATATTCGTACGCAGAGTATCAATAAAAAATGGATATTCATATGCAAAGTAAAATTTATTATGATTAAAATAATCAATATGTTATCTTATCTATATATCTATATAAAAAACTTCTGACTATATATATTTCACAAGATTTAAATTTCAGAAAACAGTTTAATTCCACAGAATTTTAATTTTGTTTTAGTTCGCCCTTATGGAAAAAAATCGATCTTTCTATTTCTATGAATAATTTAAATTCGCGATTATAAGAAATCTATTTCAGAAAACCACAATTCTATTTTATAACATAGAGGTATTCAGATAAAAGATGTCTATTTCAAATAACTGTAAATATGGTATACTACTACTGTAAGTCGGTTGAACCAGTGGAGGGGTTCCATTTACTCTAATCACTCGTTAGTTCACGCATAATTCCGATGATCGTTAACGAAGAGCTCTTTGTAAGCAAAAATATGTTTCATTTTTCATCCCTCATAACTTTTTATCTTAAAGTCAGATTTCGATAAACTTTTTTGGTAATGCGTACATATGTATAGTTCCAGAACCTGAAGAAAATGCTTTGCTGCAATTTTTTCCTGGTTACCCTTGCCTAAACAGAAGGATGGAGTTACTTTACCACTAGCTTCCATAGTCGTAAAGATACATGTCCTCACTATAGTATATAGTGTAATCGCTGTGGTTGAAATACATTAACTATACCAAATATAGATTATCTATTAATGTATAAGAGCAAGGTAGCTCACCTTTTTATTTTCCGCCATGTGTAAACTCTGTTTCATCAACTGAATGTTGCTTTCATCCAGGGTTTTGTTCAACTTCATAAACTTGGAATCAAGATCGGCAAGATCGTATTCAACGGTTTGTGCATTAGTTTTACTCAAATTCTGAGGGTCAGGTAGGGAAAACATTGTAATGGAAAAAATATCCAAGGTTCTTTAAATTAGAAGGACACAATAAAGTCTTTATATTAAAACTATTGAATAATATATTATGTATATTAGCAAGACCTTTAACACTCCTTAATATTTGTTAAACTGTGCATCTTTACCAAGTATTCTTTATTTGAAGCTTCTAATTGATCCAAATTGTCACTCATGGTTCTGATAATGACCATGTCTTTGCTACAAGCCTCCAGCGAATTCTTCTTGTCGTGACAAGAAATCTGCAACCGAGAGAAACTGTCCCACATATTCTCCAGTTCGTTGGTGGCGTCAACGTTACTCTTCCTCAAGGCTGCTATCTCGGCATGAAGCTGGGCGGGATCGTCAATAATTTTCCGATAAACTGAGTCGAGCTCGGCCTTCAGTTTGGAAAACTCTTCCTCCTTCTTAGCTATCTAAAACAGCAGTCGGAAACCAAAGAACTATGAAAACAGGATCACTAAATACGTGTTTGAATCCAATACAAAGCTCGAAATATGGATTCAAATTATAAATAATTATTGTAGTAGTATGAGATGTGGACATCTGGGACACCCCTGCCCCACCCCCCACCCCTACCGCCACCATAGTAAATTATTATCCAATAAGAATCGAGGTGGATGGGTGCGGGCGGAGGGGGCTGTCATAGATGTCCACATCTCATACTACTTACAGTATTAAAAAATAACAAATTAAGACAATTTCGATGAAGCAAGTAATTTTACACCGACCTGATCCAAATCCACAGAAACCACTTTCTGAAGATCGGCCTTTTCTTGTCGACTGAAGCGAAGTTTATTCTCCATGCTAGATATCCGCTGTTGTATGTCTTCACCCTTCTTCACGAGTTCCGCACTCTTAGTAAGCACTTCATGACGCAGTTCTTTCTCCAAATCAAGCCGTGGATCTATGTCCGCAATCTGATTGAGAATACTCTCTGACTCCTGACGTAAGTTCTTATGGTCAGTTAGTATCTGAAAGTATAGATTATAGCTAGCCTAAACATGTCGTGTTTCAATTCTAAGACTTTGAATTTAATAAAGAGCAGTAAATAAGTGTAGAACTATTAAGATGAAACTTAATTATTTGATGGGAGCAGTACACTTGTGTCAACGTTCAACTAAAACAGACTCCATTTGATGGGAGCAGTACACTTGTGTCAACGTTCAACTAAAACAGACTCCAGCCAAAGTACACAAAACCTGCAGACTAAAACTTTTCTGAAGATGTAAGATGTAATAAAATCCAGGCTGAAAGTAATGTTTTTTGCGGTTTATTTTTTATATTTTTCCATCATGTTCTAAGTTTATTATTACTGTGCTTTGACCAAGTTGAGAATCATGATTTACAACATATGAAATTAATGAATTATTGAATAATAGAAGTATATATTTAATTAAATAAATCTTTTAGAAAGGAGGCTAAATATTAAAATCAGTAAAAACGAGGTTGGAAAAAGACATATAACAAAAACCCTTATTTCAGATGAAATGAAAAATTTCCCTGCATTTTCTCTGAGTTTTTCAGGTTTTCTAAATTGTTCGACACACTGATTTAGTAGTTCCATAGCAAAATGTTCTTCATAACACTACAAACGAGTCACCATATTTTCACTGATTTGAGAGGAACAACTAAGATCAAATATTAAAGGTCATGATCCCACTTTGAAATGATGGCGAAGGAAGCAGATTAATGGTTAGAAATGTGAATAAAAGGTATAATAAAGTTGTAATATACACAATTTTTATAAAATCCTTGTACTTGGTTTGTTCCTGGATTATTAAAAATAGAAGTAAAAACTAATCAATTTCGAAAATAAATCAAATCAATACCTGATCCCCATTCTGTCGGTTCTCACGCAGGAAAATGATGTAGTTAATTAAGCTGGAGATGATGGTCACCACCTGTGCAACATTATGACCTGGAAGACAGTGGGCCAGCTGTACATTGACATCCACGCCTGCATTCCGACTCAACTTCTTCAGCAGCCCGAGAAAGTACATCTTTGAGTAGGCATGGAGACGTGGGTATTCCAGTTTGGGGAGGATGTTGTCGTGCAGTTCAGCTTGAATTGTTATGGAGATCCCGAGACCCTCCTCGATTATCATGGAGTACACTTGGATGACGAGATCGACTTGAGCAGAAGTGTGTGTAATATAAATTAGATAGCTAAATTATAGATAGATAGATTAGATAGATAATTTAAATTATACATTAAATTAAGAATAAAGAGACTATTTTGATGCGTTTAAATCAAATCTGTAAAATAACAATTAATTCCTACTGTTATGAAAGTCTGACTCCTTTTTGATTGGTGATTGAGGGAACATCTGCCGCAGACATTCTATTAATTCACCGGCCTTCAGTGATGGAAATGTATAGTATTGTTCACAATTCTTAACAATACCTGAAAACAAAAAAATCCCAAAAAAATATGCAAAAGATTACATTACAAAAAATCTAGTTATTGTTAAATAACTATAGTGTTTTTTTAATAAGGCACCAGCCTATCATATTGCAATGTAATTTATTGATCTGCTCTCGGCTTTCTAATATATAGACAGTCATTCTATTTATTGACAATGACAATTTGTCTTGCTAATGTCATTTATTTTGATAAAGCAATTTTATTTTAAAAAATCTAATTGTGACTGAAAACAGTAATCCTATATTCCAAAAAATCTAATATTTTATTTGCAAAATGGAAACTTATAATCAATTATATAATAATTGAAAATTTTTATAAGAATTAAAAATCAAAACAAACATACAAAAATACATTCTAAAATAGGAGAAACAAGAGAAATATAGAAAGGGAGTTTTATATTACACAATCATTGGGTTATTTCATTTATTGTCAGAAACCCACTAGTTGGATATCCAAACCGAATAATGATCACATTTTGAGGCCCAAGGATGTTTTATTCATAATAATGTCTAATATAGAGTTCATGGGAGTAAGGATTATTGATTATATTGCAAAGGTAATATAATTGTAATTGTATCAGAAGATTGTGCAATTTTGTCAGTTATGTATATAAATATTCATATTATATCACATAACAATATACAGGTGAAATACAATGTAATAAAATAAATATACTATGAGTAAATGTACAGTTTTATATTTTACTTTATTGTATTGTACCTTTTTTGGCTGTACATTTTTATGATGTAGATTCATACACAAAAATATATAAATATAAATTTTACCACACATTATGAACATTTTATTTTATAAAATTATAGTCAGAATTACACTATTCCGAATGAGAGGAAATTTTTAATTTTTTAATTATATTCAGAATTACACTATTCTGAATGAGAGAAAATTTTGAATTTTTTAATCATAATAAGTAATATTATTTATATTACACTTATATTATTACTATATAGTTATTTACTCAAGCAGAAAAGATAAAAAATCAATATGGTATTTGTATAACAATATATTAATATTATGAAGGTGAAAAAGACATTTAATACTTGCAACAATTGCTTATATAGGAAAGATGCATGAATTTTCAGCCAATCAGAGTCTACCAATACTAAACAGGTATGCAAATAGTACTCGCCTGCTCACCAGGGGTGAGTGAAAATTGGGTCAGGAGAGTGAAGTTTATAAACTACTCAACTGGCTGGCAAGTGGTTTCCTGTAATTAAAAATATGGTTATATCCACTCATTGCATAGATATAATTGTCACTAAGGAAGAAATATTATGGCTTTCTGTATGACATAGTAGTTAATCTTCAATTTGTGTACACAACATCAATTAATGTTATCACTCAAAATTGACAGACAATATACAATATATGGTTTTATAATGTATTCTATTTATAGACCAAAACTATACTGTGTGCTGAAATTCCCTTAAACTAACAATAGTAAGTGTATCACCTTTACTGTTACTATTTATAATATAGCTCTGTGGTGATTTACTAATAATTGGTGAATAATTTACTCCTACTCCTACTCTGCATAATCTCCTGCAGTGATGAATTATTGATCGCTGACTGCACACATATTGAGTGAGAATTAAGAATATTAAGAATACAGATAGTTGATAGATACTCACATTAATTTTTATTTTTAAAAGTTGGGTTTAGATAATGTAGGGGAGGTGGGCAAGTCTATTTTTTGGAAGGCAAGTAGAGTTTGAAATCTTATTTGGGACTATAAGTTATTTATAAGCCCTTAGGGGCTAATGGCTTTGAAATCATATTTGCATCCCTGCTAAAAATAGAATGATGTGCTGTGTGAGTCAAATTAATTTATGCTGCAAATGTTGCATGGTTTACATGGTCAATGATAACTCTTTTGGTTTGAGATTTTTCAGTAAGATTAATACAAGATGTGTTATTATTGATAGAAAATGATCTCTCCACAGTAGCTTGACCATGGGATATAATTAAGAGTTTCTTAACAATAGTCCAAAAGATTTTTCATATCTTCACAATAACTAAGGGCCTTCAAATAGATTTCATCAAGAGGATCATGTCCTGAATGGAAAGAAATATAAGTAAGGAAAATTAAATACACTTTTATACACTTATACAATAAATAATGTTGTGAGCCAAAAATATATAATTTTACATGGTTTGAAGGTTTCTAATCTATCTCTTGCTGATGAAATCTGTTCTGATTGGAACACAGAAAATTCTCTCTTGGCTGCATCACAATGAGAAGCATCAATATATGAGGCCCTTTTTAATTCTATACTCAGTGCATGAAACTGTTCCAGAGCTGCAAACTCAGATTGAAGAAGAAATGATTTTGGATTCAAACACATCATACTGCAACATAAAGCTGATATTAAGGGTGTTTTGCATAGGATCTTCTTAACCATTGTCTGAATAAATGTTCTAGTCTACATTTAAGTCATAAATTGATGTTTGGATAGTGATCCTTTAGAGCGTAAGATTTGAGTAGTTTTGTGGCAGTAAATTATAAATAAACTTGCATAACTTGTAGTTTATTACTGTTTTCAGCAGTGATATCTAAAGAAATAAGTTGTGAGACTGACAAATTATCCAAATATGAAGGTATCATAAACCTGAAAAATATAAAATTATTATTATATTAAGACACAAGTTCTGTACAAAGATACATTCAAAGTGTAAAAATTATTATAAAAATTAACTTATCATTTCAGGAGATTTTTCATAATTCTAGTTAAGTCTGTTACAAAATATGGCATCATCTGAGCATTTTTTATATGTAAATAAATATTTGTTATAAGAAAAGTATTTATTTATTTTAAAAATACTTATAGGTAAAAACATATTTATTATGTTTGTTTAATTATTTATAAAGATGCCGAATTTAAAGACTTTTAAAGACTTTAAAGGATCCATATGAACACTGAAACCTAGTTTAACATATAAATAGATAGCAAATATCTAAAATATCATCCATAACAATGCAATTCAAAAAATTCATTGACATTCCAGCAATATGAGAATTAAATTGACTTCTAGCATATTTGTCTCAAAAATAATTGCAAAAACATGTTAAAATAAACGTAACTATAAACCTTTTTTGAAGAAGTAATTCATTCCTATTTTCCAAAAAATATAGTATTGTTAAATTAAATAGTAAAACTCATTATTCTAATAATATTGTAGAGGTTTCTAAACAGGTAAGGTTAGCCGTAGAATAGTGAAAAAAATATTTAAATTGTTATAAAATTTAAACCTTTTTATTAATTATTAATCTGAGTATTTACTTTTTTATTATTATATAGTGGCATATATTTCTTTTTTTTCATTGAACGAATTGTATTTTTCATAAATTAGAAAACCATCCCTTAAAATTAGTAATAAATTAAAAATAATTTTAAAAATTTAAACCTTCACCAATGTAATATGCAAGGTTATATACCATTATTTAAATAATATTATTATATAAAATTAAAAATATATTAAATATGTTTATTGATTGTTGTTCATTTATTTTATCCGAAGCAATTCATTACTAATCATACATTGTCAAACAATGTTTATAATTTTGTAGTGTATATATAAGTTAATTAAAAATATATTCGGAAGCGAAATACTGAATTATAAAGTAGATAGAAAGTATTTAGAAAGTATACAAATATGTATACTAAACCTACTTTAATATGTTAATTTCTGTTAAACTTAAAATGAGATGAGATGTTTAGATGCGTTGGGTGCTTATTCGTCGAAATATCTTTTCCGAATTTTTTTCGAAATATTGAAATTTAATAACTGTGTATAACTGTGTATAACTACGTACGGCTATTTTTATTAAGGGGCTGTTCAAAAATGACGTGCAAATTTGGGCAATGTTTTACCCTAACCACCACCCTTGTATCACGCACAGTCACAAATTTCGAAACCGCCTTCAGAAAAGACGTCACGTTAAGTTCTACCCCCTAGCCCTCATACGTTCCCAAAAATTCAAAAGAGTTCCTTTTCTTTTTATTCTGTTCTTTTCAGCTCATCTAGTTTAGACCTGAATGCTAGTGGAACCTTTTCTGTCGATTTTTTCATTTCATTCCATAAGGCGATTACCTCACTTTGGCATTTGGATTTGTGTAAATTAGGGTAAACATATTGCAGATTATCCTTAAAAAGGTAGCTGGATACAACTGTGGAAAATCAGACATTATATTTAGAATAATTTGTGAATCTGCATAAACTGTAAATTTGATTAATTTAAGCGAAACAATGTGCTTTAAAAATAGAGTAAAGATAATACAACAGAGTTATCTTTTTCTATGCGGCTTTTACTAACAGAAATGTTTAGTGATGTCACAATTTTGGAAACCCCTCTACCCATCACGCTTTGTCACTGATTTATCAACCCCCCTCCCCCTAATCTGCGTGACGTCATTTTTGAACAACCCCTAATATCTTTTTCCATTTATAATTTGTTTGCCCATACAGAATACTTATTTTACAATATATATATTTTTAAAAATATACAAATCATTAAAAAAATTGGCACATATCCAATATCTTTCGTATTGTGAAATATATTTCCTAAATTATAAGCTTTTACAAAAATTCGAAATAAAATTTTCAGTTTAAATTATTGAACGTGGTTACTAACAATGTTATTAATTTTTTATCATATTACCAATATTAAAATTTAATAATATTGACGGATGGGTAATTAAGAATTATTTAAGACAGAAAATTTTAATTATTATCTATAATACCTCTAGAAACCATCAAAACACATTGTTTTTCATACTTATTTCCAAACAAATCTCGAACATCATTGTTTTCGAAATCAATTGTACAAATTGAGACATCGATATTCCTCCTAATTCGTCAGAGCAAAAATAATCCAATTGTACGTGTTTAAAAATAAGACGATTTTTTTATAGTTGTACATTTTGAACTGCCCAAAAAAGGTATTATTTGTTTGGACATATAAATAGGGCCTGCATTATCTTGAGTCCTTTATATATACACTTATATCGCTATAACTAGTATTGTGCGTATAAGTTTACTTTTTTCGCCACAATTATGTCGGTCACGATTTACAACTATTGTATTAATATAGACGTTTTCCTCTGTTTGATTTGTACCCTAGTATAGTCTACTAAGATTTAAATATATAGACAATTAATTAAAATAAATAAAATAAACCAACATATATGATTAAGTTTCACTTTATTCTTTTTGTAATGATATGAATACGTATTTTTGATTCAATGCTTAACATGTAAGCTGTTGTAGAAGAATAAATATTTACTTTTCTTATAACGCATGACATTTTAGGAAATAACTGTAAGTTGTATTAGGTTTCTGCGTTTATAAATATATATGTACAAGATTTAATCCATTAGTATATTATGTCTTAGACTATGTGTTTCAAAACATACATAGATGTGTTTTATAGGTTTTATCATGTGCTCATCTACGGATGTGTATAAATCATGGACGAGCACATATAATTATGTTCATATTTCCAGATCCGCAATTGATGCTGATCAAATAACCCAACTATTTAGAATTTTCTTTAAAGACACGATCAGGAAATACAAAAAACTCACATAAAGCCATAAATATATAGTACTAAATTATAGATTTAAAATTGGTTTATTATTGCTAGAGGAATTTACGTTTACAATTTAACAGCGATATTGTATTAAAAAAACTAATTGTTAATTAATATATACCCAGCATATCCACCATGGCCGCAACTAGCTAGCCTCTTTTAGTGAGCGGGAGTTCGCCCGGATTGGTCTCATTACGAATTTAAAAAATAGACTAACAGAATTTATATCTTTAAGCAATATTTAATCTATATTTTAATCTCATAAACTATTAATTGTTAGGGAAATTAATTGAATAATATATGAGCTGTTACAATTTTAAGTTTATTAATTATATCTGTGTATATACAATAAAATCTACGAGGTCAAGTGTAAGATAAAAAATTCTTACAAAAAAATATAATAGAGATGTCTATATATTAAAGTTACAATAAAATTAGTTTACTAGAATTATTGTCTATATTTATAGTTTTAGATAATGCATAAAAGTAATAATTAAGTAATAAGAATGAATTAATAACAGCCTGAACATTATAAGTCGTATTCTACAAAATTCTAAATTCGAGCTGATCAGTAGCATCATATTGTCATTTTGATATAATTTACAAAAAACAATAATATGAAATTTAGGAAGTTGACGCTCTCATACTGTGCCAATTTCAACTGTTAATATTTTAAATATAAAAGCAAACATTACCTATCCTAAAATGAACCAATCATATTAAAAAATGAATTTTATAACAAATATATTGTAATTAAACTTATTAATACCAAGCAAAATGTTTTAATAACAAGCAGAAACATATTTTTTAAAATATAAAAATACGCCTTGAAGTAATGTTCAAGGAGGGCAAATAGACAAAAGCATAAACGGAAAATTAATAGCTATGAAATCAAAGGTATTCATGATTTTCTACACTTCACAAGGATTACTCGAAGTCACTGGATTATTTAAAGTTAATCTTAACAAACAAACTTAATTACCAAAACCAAACCGTCTTTTAGAGGATACTTAAATTTTCCATCGTATACCTTATTGGCGTCAACAGAAAAATCACCTCTTCCTCCAGGTTTAGCGGTTTTCTTCAGATAATGAACCAATCCACCAATAGCATAAAATCCCCCCTGTGAAATGAGGAGATCCAGAAACGTGGTAAAAGCATTCTTGATACACTGGTGACTCCCACGAACCGACGTCATTGCAGATTTTGTAATATTTCGATCGAATTCAAAGTCAATATTCCATTCTAGCAAAATACAGTCTTTAATGAGTCCACACATTTTCTCGGCTTCAGAAATCTTTTCTGGACGAAAAACAGGAGCCATGATACCGCAAATATACTGCGAAAACAACGTTTCCTTATTTTCGGATTTATCTAAAATCGTTCCGATGGCCTGTGATGCATTAAGACGATTCAATGTTTCTATTGCGCCGTTTTGAATCAACTCTACGTCGAGTGAATTATTGAATCTTCGCATTCGATTATTATAGGGATCAATGGGATCCAAAACTGCTGGCAGTGTTCGATTTTCTTTTGGAATGTCATTTAATGTGTAGAAATCCAAAAAGTAAATGTCCATTTGGTTAACACATTTCCAATACAGAAGAAATTTTCGAAATGCATTTAATATGTTTGGACTATTTGAAGATTTTTCTTCTTCATGCCCGGCTTTGATAGCGACTAGTTCCATAGTTGACGAAAAACCACTAATGTTGACTGTTGAAGGAATGCACATCCATTTCCAATATTTGCAAACTTTCACAAGGGAGTGCACAAAAGAACTTTGACTTTTCACAAAAGCAAGAGTAGATTCGGCTAAACTCGAACTGAGCTGAAACGCTGAATGCTTCGGATCTTTACTTCTGCGAATTTCTTCTTTGGCACATTTATATTGTGCCTCTACAACATTGATTTCAGGAGATTTGATCAAATTACGACCAACACAAATATCAAACTCAACATCTTGTACTTTGAAGCCAACACCAAACTCGCTAACTTTAATTTCCTTTACATCGTTGCGAAAATGTTTAATTACATTTTTCACTTCAGATATGATACTCTTTCTCAACTTCGCAAATTCTTCAATATTGCAATTGTTGCGATCGAAATTAAAATACAGAACGACATCAACATCAAAATTAACCCCAATAGCAGTTTTCTTTGCATAGCTTCCTGCAGGACACATTCTGTCAAACGAAAATTGTTTAGGGAGTTTATGACCAAGTGACACACTTAACTGGTTAATTAAACTATTGCAGTGATCAATTTGGGGTTGAGTAGGTCCTAAGCCCTTTCCAAATTTTAAGAACTGCAAAGCAAAAGTGTTTGACCTGAAAGATAAAGCATGATACAATTTTAAATAAATGATTAAAGATAATGGCATTCTATTACATACTTCAGACTATAAAATCACCCACCAGGAAAAGTAACTTTATAATAGAGTTTATAATAGATTTTTTAAACTATTCTTTCAGCAAATGCGCAGAGAATCATATACGTATTTAATCGAAACCGCAATGCTACAAAACAATAAATGCAAAGAACTTGTTTTTTGTTGTTGTATCCAATGAACTACAATACGAAATAATTAAATCACTAGACTAACTATTTTATTAGTAAAACTTATGGACCGCGATAAAACTATACCCCAAAAAGTAAATATATAACTACGATATTAAATTTAGTGACAAAAAAGTTTTTTTAAATGTATAGTGATTTAGTTTCATTAGTTACAAACGCGTAATTTTTATATTTCGTTAACAATATAAAACATTAGTAAATATAGATAATAAGTTTACATATTAAGTTGTAAATTTTTCAGAAATTCAATGGAAAAACTAATATTATAATTTAAATAGTTGAGTTTCTTTTAATTTATAACATAATAATTGATAATATAACATCCTCAAAGGTTACTAAATATGGTTTACATTTTTTAAAAATATATAAATAACTTGGGGACGCTTAAACACAGAATAAAATATTTCATTTTAGTAGCATGGTTCCGTATTTTCCTATAAAAATTCCTGACTTTTCCAGACCTTAATATCATTTTTTGTAAAGTAAATATTTAATAATCAGGGACCGCGGAAAGATTTTTTGGTGGTAGGGCTAAGATATAGTTCATTTTCCGAATAATTTTAGAGCAATTTTTTATGCAAAATTAATGATAATAAACCAATAGTTTATAATTTTAATAAAGTTAATAAATAGGTACAAGTTTTAAAAGAAACATACATAGTATAATTTAGTCCACATGTTAAAATTTTCACAACACATGGACCGCGGGACGACTTTTTTGGTACCAGGTATTTTTCTTACTTTTAAGACAATTTCCAAATTTTCGTTATATTTTCAGTTTTAACTGAGAGGGCTTAGCCCACCCTGCTCCGCGGTCCCTGATAATATAGAGAGTTTTATTTCTGAAAGGCTTTTAAATTCCCAGACTTTTTAAGACTAAATTTCTAAGGTTTTCCAGAAGCGTAGGAACCATGTAGTAGGTATAACATTCCTCAAATTTGATACAATTGATATCGATAAGTATTCATTTATATTATATGCAGTTAACACGCGAAAGTCATTATCGTACAAAATTTTACATATTCACTTCATTGACGTAACGTATCATTCATAATAATACTACCAAATTACATCCTAGAGACTAGATATTACCTAACACCTATAAAAATAAATTTGGAATAGAAAATATACACTCACATTATTGCAATATTAAACAATTGTATTGGAAAAACAACTTTAATTCTTTTTGACACAAGACTAACAACAAGAGAATCAAAGACACGCTCAAAACAAACCGGAAACAACAAAATGTTAAATTTGAAACATCCAAATTTTACATATAATATAGTCTGATTGCGATAAGTAGGTCAATGATTCAACCAATCATATCTATTCGGATAAGTTGAATTGTCTGGAATTTGCTTTTCTGTTTCTAAATACAATTCACAACATGATATTCAATTAGCGGAGTAACAAGACGATTGACAGCTATAAATCTGATTTTATAATACCGTGGTTGTTAACATCATAGTCTAGAGGTAACATATATCATTCTAATCATGGTCGGACAGGTAATTTAATATTTATATACAGATTCACTGTCCCAGTATCTACAAAGCACAGATAAAAACATCAAAAATCATTAATGCACAAATCTCCCTACCACTTTACTTAAAAACCTTAATTTTATGTTAAAATCCCAAAACATAAAGAAATTTCTTGAAAATTTTTTTTTAATAAATTTAATTATCAGTCCAGGATTGTTTAATTTCCTCAAAATGTCATATCTTAAAGTTGTATTATACATATAAGCAAGCCTTTCAGAGAGTCTTGAAAATTTGGATTTTATAAATTATATAACTTTAGCACTAAAATTATATTCCGTTCACGGGTTGAGCGGGTATGAAGAAGTTAGAATAGGTACATGGTAAAATTGAACACCAGCAGAAAACCTCAAAATAATGACAAACTCATGAGGTTATTTTAGAAATTTTGGAAGACTGTTTATTTATAGCAATAAAATCTTACTATAAATTACAGTAACTGGATCTACGAGATATTGCATGTCAGACGTATTCGTTGTTTCAAAGTTAAGGAATCACTTTGCTGAATTAATTGTAAAATGTTCGATGTTATGATATGTATCAAGGATATTACCAAAAACCACTGGCGCGGTCCAGGAGGCGTGGCCTGTTGGGTAAACTTGACTAAAAAGTAAATAAAAGTCCGACAATTTTTGTTCTCTATATGCGACAATTATAATGTTCATCGTTTCGGTCGCAACTTCCGCCTAAATGTTAGGCCCCTGTAGTCACTTACTATTTTCCAAATCAGCGCCCTAACGCACAATATGAATTACAAATATTTTTAATCTTTTTTATCAGCATTGCCTTTATAAAATAACAAAAATATTTATATTAAAAGATGTGATTTTAGGAACAGCTATATTTTTCAAAAAATTACATTTTAGACGGATATAATGACTTTGTTCATTAATAAAACACTCAAATTATGATTGTATAAAATTTGTTTTTGATATTATTAAATACATAGGGTATTACCAAAATAAAATGATTTAGAAAATGTAATTTCAATTAGTAACTACTGATTATTCATAAAAATTATTATGATTGACATATAAGTTTAAACAATTGTTATATTAATGTATTATCCAGTTAAATTCTCTATATGAATAATTAATAACAAGTACTAAAATTCTATCAATTTGTCAATTACCGTTTCGTTGCAAAAGTCGAAAATATTGCCGAAAATGTTCATAAGATTGCAGATCTTCACAAATGTAAGGTGCTCCGATTGCATCCAAATTTTGAACAAATAAACTTTTGACAATATTTGACTTCATGGTTTGTGAATTATAGTCATTTCTTTTAGACAAGACAAATAGATCCAAAAATCCGATTTGCAAAATATTACCGATAAAAGAAGCGCGGCTGATTTAAAATGAGTTTTCGGTTTGTCATAATGATCTCTCTAAATCTATTCTATTTTTATTGCAGATTGTCCACAATAAATAATTACTTATTCTCAATATGCAGTAGCATTCAGTTTGATTGAGCAATGTATTTTATCAATAAACTATTATCAGAAACTTAAAATATAACTAATTTTTGACATTGTTGATTAGGCTTGATCATAATTGAACTATATAATAACGACGTAACTTTTGAGACTGCATCCTTAAAAATTGTATTTTGCATGTGTATGGTAAATTTCAAATCAATCGGAAGAAGTGTTTATTCCATGGAGCCGGAACTATTATGCAGGGACGATATTATATATATATTATAAATACAATCTAAGACATATACTATATATACGTATATTTTAAACCAGATATTCTTAAAATGTGTAATTTAACGGTACCAATTTTGGATTTAACAGTTATATAAGATTTAAATATATATAGGCTACACAACGTATACTTAACAAATAATATCTTAGGCATATAACAGTATTAATAGTATACTATTTTGTTTTATTTACATATAAGCAAAAATAGATTAAAACGATTAATTGGTGCACTAACAAAAAAGCGTTTTTTTTAAATTTATCAAATGTCGCTAAAAATTTCGGCAAAACTTAAAAAAAAAAATTATCTTATATTATTATACTTTAAAATGAACAATTGATTTTTAACCGTTATCAAAACACGTAGTTTTTTCCACTTTCTGTTAATACCTGCTAAAAAATAAAGACACTAATATCCAAAATCAAATTGAAAAAAATAAATGACATGGTTGTTTATACATGAAATATTTCAGCTAATTAAATTACTTAACTACTCTTATCATAACTATATCAACTCCAACAAAGTGAATAATTTTTTTTCCAAATTAAGAATTTATTTGATCACATATATAATATAGATAAACAACTGCGAGCCTGTATAACAAACAGTAATTTGAAACGTTTAGTTTATTGGGCAGCCACCGCTGTCTGTGATTTTTTCTGAGCATGTACTTGATAAGCTATCCGATCAAGATCTCTACGACCTTGACTAGTCAAAACTCGGCCAGCTCTGAAATAAATAAATTTTACAAGTTAATCGTGAATCGATTGAACATCAATACGTAAATATAAAGTTAAACATTAATAGCACATTAATTCTAACAAAAATACTAGTTGATTAATGCCAATTGGCATTACATGGAAATAGCACCGAAAAATACTGGCAACACAAAAGATGCAAAGCGCAAACAAAACTATACACGTTAGCCTTATATATTTAAAAAATAGCTTTCATAATCTTTAAAGTCGTTTTGTAAAATATATTTTATAGAAAATAAGACTTACAGTTACACATTTTTCAGTAAATTAATAAATCACTTCTAATGTGGTTATTATAATAACAGTTCAGGTTTTCTAGACATTAGATTTTTTTGTAAAGTAAAATAATATGTAAAAAAATATCGGAGCTATATTTTTGAAAGGCGTTCTAAATGTTAAAATATTAAGTATTTTTTATTAAAACAATTAATATATTATTATAGTAATAAATTTCTACATTTTTTATTTCTTTAAAAAAAAAGGTAATAATTTATTATCTCAATATTATGTAAAACAATAAAGAATATTTTTTTACAACAAAGTGAAACAAAATCCCCTGATTTTTCCAGACACTTTAAAAACGTCTGACTTTTCCAGAAGCATAGGAACCATGGATATAAGTGTTAATTAATTCAATTTAGACAAATAAGTACATACCCAGACTCGTGCTTCTGGACAAATCCTATCGCTTCCATTTGTTTCAAAACAACACGAAGTACTGTTCGGTTTGCTTTGGAAAAATGTGCTGGACTACAGCCATTCCTCTGTTTCCTGCTGTAGATCTTTGTGAATCCATTCAACCCAGTTGAGCGTGTGTATAGATGTCTTAACATACTTGCACACCGAATGAAGAACCAATCAGGATCCATTGGACCCTGTTCGTTTGCACGTGTTAGCTTAACTAGGTCGGTCCATTCAGGAAGATCGATCTTTCCTGTTCTGAAAATAAGGAATCCATAAAAATGTATGATTTCACTGTTTTACTTTTAATATAATTTAATGAAATTTTTTTAACGAAATATAAAATTCAATATAATTAAACATGAAAATTTAGCACAAACAATCAGTTTATAATCTAAATATATTTATAATTAAATCTGAGGACCATATGCAATAAGCATATTCCTAAATAGATTAGAGACCTGTGATTAAATGACAGTGTCTATGTCACACAATTAATATAGTACTACTTGTATTCGATAGTTATAATTTATTTCAAATTAACTTACTTTTTGAGAAAGTTACCCATCGCCACAACAAAGTGATGTTGATCAACATCTTTTACGCTGATAAATTTAGGTGTCTGTAAAAATAAAATAATTTGTTAATAAAAATAATCATGTATAACAATTGACTGCTCATTGACTGTTGTACCTTTCCACTTCAGTCTTTAAAAAAGTTCATACGGAGGTTATAGGAGACATTTCAGTGCAAAAAATGGAATTTTACAAACCTGTGAAATTTTTAGCATATTGCTATTGTTAATCAACCCTCAAAATAAGGGCTGTCTGATTACCAATAGACAGGTATTTTTTTTTACTATGTGTGTCTGGTTATTATGGGCAAGAAAAAATCCTATAAAAACAGGTATAAAAAATATATATGGGCAAGTGATAGCAAAATCCTTATTTCAGCACTGTTAATAATTAATACATACATTATTGTATTTATAATTACTGGACTTGATTCTTTTGGATGTAGATATTTGAGCAAATTTAATGCATATTACATTAATATTTAAGTTGTATTGTTTACATAAAGGGTAAAAATTTATACTGAGTTAATTGTTTTCATGCTGGTCATTTTTATTGAAATTCTTAAAAATTAGAAATAAAAATTATAATATATTAGTAGGCACTAAATTTTAAATACATATAAACAATACAATTTACCCAATTTGACAAAAATTAATTTTATACCATTTACACAATTAAAATCCATGCAAATTTGCATGATGACATTTATTTTAATAAATAAAACATTAATACGATTAAACAGTAAATTTAAGCTATAAATTAAGCTATTTTATTATTATAAATTACATAAATGGTGATTTAATGTTATAAATTGTCAAAATAGTAATGTTTTTTTAAATAAATAAAATGTGTTTAATTCAATCAGTGGGAATTGTTCTATAAATTTCTAATTCCTAATTTTCCATAATGCTTTTTAGAGGGAAATGACAAGAAACACAGTATCAATTTTATAAACCCTAAGCTTACTTTTTTGTTAATTAAATTTGGTCATAAAAAATTAATACAAAATTCTGTTACTGTATTATATAAAATTTATCAGCATGTATGATTTACAGACAAGTCAGCTCAAAGGGACCACTTGGCCTATAAACTTATCAATTAGTATTTTTTTTGGTTAACTAAAATTGACAGTAGCAGTTGGTTGTAAATTATGTAGCACCAATTTTTTGAACAGTTCTATTTAGACAAATAACCAGAAACCTCCCATAAAAGACAAAGTTGTAGCATAACAATTACCGAAAATCCTGAAATTATCAAAAAATATGACCCTTCACTAAATAATTTTAATGAGAGCTCACAAAGTCCTCTTTACTATAAATAGATTGGGCTACATGTGTTTTGATTTGTGGGACATATCTTATGAAATCCTAATACATTAAAAAAACTAAAAGAATGTGCTTGTGATTGACCCTTAAAAATTTTTTGAGGAATAGTAAAAGAATAAGTACAAAAATCATTAAAAACAAAAAATAATTTTGGTTACATGAAAAAATTTGTAATTAAATACAGTAAATGTATAATTTTTTTAAATATTATAAAAATGATGTGTGATGTAATGGATTCTCAGTAGAAGATCTGATAGAGGTAGGAATTCTTGGTTAAAAGAAAACAATGTATCTTCAACTAGTAACACTTCCAATTCAGCTATAATAGATAATACTGTAAAATGAAGATATGCAGACACAGGCTTCTAGAAAAAAGCCTGATACATATTTTTCAACAAGAAGTCAGTAGGGGTGCCATGGCTATGAAGATAGCATATCCTATAGATCCACATGAATCACAAAAAATTGAAGCATCATTCAGAGTTCACACACTTTTCAACTACAAAATTCAATAGGTTTTCCATAGCTATTGAAATATAAAATCATGTAAAACTGTTAACCCTCTATAGGTAATGTGTTGAATAGCTACTTTGAAAATGTGTAATTGGTTAATGCATATATATGTATTAATAGAAATATACAAATATGTATATAATAATTTGAGAGCTATTTATTACTATATGTAAAGCAATGTTTAAAAAATAGTCTAAAAAATTTAACAGTGCAGTAACAAATATGGCAAAAATATAGCATAGTATATGTACATAAGGGTGTTATTAAGATGCATAGCCTGGAGCTGCTTTTCAAGATCTTGGATTTCACAATTAGTGTCTTAAATTGTTTTTGAAGGGCATGTGCATTAATGAATAAATCAATTTGCTGGGTCATTCCATGTAACTCTTCAACTTTGTAAAAAAAATTTTTATTTAATTTGGTTTGAAATTTATGTTAGATATTGTCATTATATTATATTTTTATACTTTATAATCAAAACTTGTCTAATTTTATTTTTTATGTGTTTTATATCAGAAAATGTTGAAGGGTACACTCCTTGTGTCTGTAGCTCTAAATATGTCCCTAATATTCCATGCTTTATAACTTTTTGGTTTTTAAAGGTATAGACTATTCTTTTTACTGAAAGAATGAGTAAATAGTCTTCTTTAATTTAAGAATTTATATTACTAATAATAATAAAGGTTAGTTTATATTAATTAAATTTTCCAAAATATCTTACCATATGTGGTGTATGTTGCCAAGAAATTGCAAAAAGTTTTTTTGCTAGATTTTATATAATATTTAAAAAATTATAATTTTACACTAGACTATCTCTTAATAGCTCCTAAAACAGGTTTCTATCATGTACACCACCAGGCTTTTGTGGTGTACATTACCATTCTTATCATAAAATAATTCTTATAACCTATGAAAATAAAAAACTAATTAAAACTTTTTTACATCCAACTTACTTACCTAAATACTTTTGATTTAATAAAAATGTTGTGTCATTATGTTCTTCCTTCAAAATATTGCATTATTACTAAAAAAATGAGCATCTTGGTTAACAAATTTAGTCTAGGAAGTTTAAAATGGATTTTTTTGCTACATCACATGGGAAAGGTGCCATTGATGGTGTTGGTGGTACCTTAAAAAGAAATATCTATAACCATGTTAAGTCTCATCAAGGAGTTGTCAAAAAGGCACAAGATTTTGCCAATGTCATTATTTCATCTCAGTCAAGTGTGCAGATGATTCTGAGTCCAATTACATATTCAACTGTTTCTATTGTTCAAGTGACTTCATCCTCCATTCAGTCAAAACCATCTACAATTGCATCTGTATCAGCAAGCCCTTATGTCAAACCACCATCTCTATCAGAAAGCTATCATGTCAAACCACCATCTCTATCAGCAAGCTCTCTAATCCAACCATCATCTTTATCAACAAGCCCTCTAATCCAACCATCATCTTTATCAACAAGCCCTCTCGTCTAACCTTCATCGTCATCAACAAGCTCTCTCATTCAACCCTGCAATGTTAAAACAAGGAGATTATGTGGTAGTCAATTTTCAAGGTCACTCTTTTATTGATTGCATTACCCATGTCTATGGAACTGTTGATTATGATGGAAGTTTTATGAGGAAAAAAAGGTTCTGTATTTTCATTCCGACATCTTGATAAGTCTGCATTTGAATTGGATGATGAAGCATCCTCTGATTGGGTGACATGATACCTATGACTTCAAGTCATCCAATTATGATTTTTCTTGTGTACAGTAGATATTTAAATGACAACATTTTATTACATGTGTGAAATGTACTATTACTTATTGTTATTGCTATTGTTTAATTACTTCTTATCTAATGTTTGTACATGCACTTATAGAAATTACCTTTAAATTATGTTTTAAATATTGCTTATTTTTGTTATAATTTTTTTTAATAATTATTTTTCCATATTTCTATTGATAATTTTTAAATATTTTTAATGATATAAATAGTAAATATCTATTTTTTTCATCAAAAATGAGCAATTTATTTACCTTATTGTTATATAATATATATCTAAACATTACCATAGGTAAATTATTATTATACATTTAATAAATAAGTCTGTAGTTAAATATAATTAATCATGCTATATTTTATTAATTAAAATGTTTAAACACAAATATACTTTTAATTAATTTAAAATTAAAGCAGTTAACTATTGTTCAATTAAATACTACTAGTAAACAGCATAAATAAGTACATAAACATTTTTTAAATGTTGATTATAACATCTGCAAATATGTTGTGTATGTTACCCCCTTTTTTTTAGTTTTGCTATAAAAAAAATAGATGCCTAAAGTTTTAGAATTTTCCTCCTACATATTCTTAAATAGTTAATTTAAGTATATAATAATGAATTAAACAAATAGTTGACTTTGCAGATCAGGAATTTTCACTCGAAGTAAAAAAAATGTCTTTAATTTTATCCTGTGGTGTACGTTACTAACTTTATGAAGCTATAACTCTTAAACTAAAATAAATATAGACTAATACTTTTGACTATCATATAACATCCATATATACATTTAATTTGATATATAATATAAATCCCTAAGTATTTTATTTGCTGAGTAATTATCAAAAAAGTAGTGAAAATGTGGTGTATGTTACTATATGGAATGATCCTGCTGATGAAGCTGCTCTTTCGGACAAAGTGTCAGCAGGAATATTAAGTGATTTCACCTTAACCTTAATTACAGTTATCACTTCTGCAACAGATTCCCATTTTCTAGTATTCTCTGCTTCTATCTTTGCATTCAACTGAACCTCCAGAAACCCTATGATTCGATTGCATAAAGCAGTATTAGCTGCTACCGGTAGTAGCCTTAATACCAGTAGCAGTTACCACCAGGGAGTAAATTCAGTTGCATAAAGTGGTATCAGCTTACTACTAGACTAACTAATACCTGGCATGAGTTTTGGGACATCCATGTTATATTTATAGATTAATTAAATTTGGAAACTCTATTACAATGTTCTTGATTTCCGCAAATTTAACATTGTTATTGTTTTGTCCTACATTATAGAATTGGGATGTTTAGTAGAATTATTTTATATCTATAAGTATGTATACCTATATAAATGAGAATGCTTTTCATTTGAGAGCAAAATAAAAATATTTGACATAAAATAATTTTTGATTTTTTTAAAATAAATTTCTATATAATATATGTACCATGTAAATTAAGATATAAGATGTTCAATAACACATTATTATATGTCCGGCCATTTTTTCCAATGCTAACATAAAAACTGAATTGAAATAAAGGAGTTATACCTACCACCTCTTGGTAGTAGACCATTGGACTAAATATATTGATATTTAGCAGGTAGCAGTTTATGCAATCCATATGGGACTAAATGTATAGATTTTCCTCAAGTTACTACTGGTAGTAAGCTAATATTGCTTTATTCAATTAACTCTAACAAAAGCCCTACAATTTTTTTGGTAGTCAAAATTTTTTAAATTCCATAGGTTTTTCCGAAAATATTAAAAATAGCTACAATTTTATTGGTTTTCCATATATGGAATTTTTACTCAAATGTGGTTTTGAACCCTGATCATTACATATAATGCATAAAATAAATATGTGTTTAGATATACCATCATGATTATGATGAAATGTGAGGAATTTAAGCTTTTAATGCATGGGATTGGACTTCCAGAAAGAGCCTGAAATATATTTTGCAACAAGAAGTCAGTAGGGGTTTTCTGGCAAGAAAAACATTGAAATATCCCAGGCACCAATCTCCCTCCCTGAACCCTTAGAATTTGTATATCATTTTTAGATGAATAAGAAAAATAATAAAGACCTTTTAGCCTGAACAATCATATGCATGGCTTTTGAGCTCAATTTGAAGAATTTGAGGAGACCTCAGAAAATTGAGGAATTTGAGGCCTGAATTGGAATAAATCATTATTTATAAGGCAGTTATAAGCTTAAAAAGCACTAAGTAAAATTACAGACATAAACATGTGTGCTGTGAAATAAAAAATTATATTTAAAAAAATATTTTAGGATAGTTATAAATAATAATGTTTAAAAATTATGAAAGTGAGGGTGAGAAATTGCCAAGGAAGCGACAGTGAGAAATCCAAAGACTATATTTTTCCTTGAATTTATTAAAATCAAAAAAAATTATTATACTATACCCAATTTTACTCAAAAAAAGAAAGTCACATATACCTGTAAAATGGTATTTTACATATTAGCATTAAAATTTGCAAATTTTAATTGAATTCCTGCTTCCACAACTATGTATGAATAATAGTTGCAGTATTAAACTTATGTAATTTGACTAATTCTAACAAGCTAGTCTACGGATAGATGCATTTGCCTCACCAAAACTGATGCTAAAAAATTAATCTAAAAAACTTCATTGCATATTTTCTAAAAATATAAAAAATAATTAGAGAAGTGTTTTTAAGGTATATGTACATTTTTGAAAATTTCATTGCTTTTAAAGATTGTCAATAGTGGGAACCATGTAGGTATAAATTAAAAAATGTGACTGAATACTGTATAAATAGGTGTATATAAAAACAGCCAACTGAAAAATTAGTCCATTTGATAAGCATGTAGTGTGACGTTTTATAATCACAAAAATAGTCGAAAAAAGCACTTGTGAATAATAATAATTAAAGAAATTAGCATGCATTTAAGTATTTTTTCATTTATTATAAAAAATAGTTCAAATATTTATATGTACAGGAAATCATATTGTTGAAAAATTAATATTTTTAATCATAAAACTCATGATTAATTGAAATAAATAAAATAAACTATAAAATATATATATTACCGCAGACATGATTCTAACAAATTCACACTAAAGTACGCTTTTCAGGAAGAAAGTAAAAGTTAAACAAAAATACTTTTATGACGTTGGTAAAGCGCACTTTATCTAAAAATATATACATTTAATTAAGAATTTTAACACAAACAAATATTTTTTATTTCCGAATGTCAGAAAATAATTATGTACGTAACACAAATATGGACGTTCCGTTACGCATAGTAACACAATAGCAAACACGTTCTCCAGTCTTGTTATATAACGTTACAAGAGTGAAGAATTTCCTCAACTCCTTTGTAATAAAATTATAATTTATTTTAACCTTTACTACTTTTATCTGTAATAAGTTATGAATGAAGAACAGAAACTAAGTTTTAAATATTCTAAGTTGAATATGTAACAATAAAAAATATTATATAAGAATTCAAATTCTTTCATGTACTTGTGTACACAAACAAGTGTAATATTCCTTCGTTTTATATTAACTTGGCAAATACAGCTGCGTTGACATAGTCACAGATTCTTTTTAATTCCCTTGTAGCGAAACGTACTCAGAAACTGGATATCAACATGCTTGATGACCCGGAGTTCCACCGGAAATTGGACGGTCATGAATGTTCGCTCCTCATATTGCATTCATAGTCTTTCCCGCCAGGAGCGTTTATTAGAAGCAGAGTATAAGCTCTCTGGTTCCTATAATAGCTATATTCTCAGTGGTCGAATCTTTTCTTTATTGTTCCCTTGTTTGGTGAGGATATGACTTCAGGTAAAACTTCATATCGCCTGGAGGATATGACAAAGTATTAATTATTGAAACAATTTTTGTAGATTTTCTTAGCCATAATATTGTTTGGATAGTGAAACAGTAGCAAAGTCATATGGCAGAACGCCTTGTATTCCCATGTGCATACTTTATAAGGATGTCTGCCTTCAGTGCCATACAATGAAAAGAGTGAGAAATTGATCATTCAGTTTTACAATCAACCCATTTAATTTTCCAAATAATTATATGAAGTAAAATTTGAAAATTTTTAAACATTATTTGAAATGTCATTTAACGTTATTAAAATAACATATATAGAGAAATTAGTCCATGGACATAGAGTTGCATACTAGTCATTACAGGTTTTTTGTTTATAAATTTGACACATATATAGTAATTAGTGTGACTTGTTTACGCAATTTATTTCTTTACAAGTTTGTTAAAAGTCGACTTGATTGAAATTTGGCTATTTCGGAGATTTAAATAATTAACTTAATATTTTTGGCTATATATATATTATAGTTTATTATATATACACTCCCATTCTCTATTTACAACAATTATTTTAAACATGTTTTTAATTTTATAGTATTACGACAATAATCATATTACTTTTCAAGAGAAATAATAAACTGATGTCTAGGAAAATCCATAACGTTATTTTTTAGCAGACACAGAACAAAAATCATCAAAAATCTATTTTTTGTCCGAGTTACAGATATATGTTTGGTGTTTACTGTTTGGAGTGTCCCCAATATAATCCATGCAAAATTGCGGAAATAATTAAAAATATGCCATGGGACTACGTCTAAAGAAAAAAAGGAAAACACATAAAACGAATGGTATTTAAAATAAAAAAAATTATTAATGTGTATATAAAAAATATTTATACAATAGAAAGAAAAGATTAGAAAAAAATTAAACATCTAATCAAATTTAAAAAAGAAATAAGCACCAACTAAATAAGTTTCCATGAATGCAAACTTTGGAGACAAATGTACAAGGGTATTATAGGATACACTTTTAAAATAGACGGATCTACAATACATAAGAAATCAAAACGTGAAAGCTCAAAGTTCAATGCCGATATGACAAAAAACAAACAGACAATATGAACTGTGATATAGCTAACCAATAAAATAACAATGGATGACTGAACTCAATGATATGGACATAAAAATGATAACATATTCACAAATAGTATAATATTATCGTTTATTTAAAACTTACGAATGTGAGAATAAAAAATTATTTCAATTAAATTTAGTATCAAATACATGAGATATGAAATATATAAATAATGTTTAAAATCCCAATTTAAGATATTAATCGGAAATCGAACTTTCAAATAAAACGAGATATATGATTGAGCCGGAAATATCTGTTAAAAAAGGAATGTTAGTCGCATTCTGTACAAGGTATTGAAAAATATCAAAAGGTCCTCCAATTATATTTTTTATCAAACTAAGCTCTAAACTAAAGACTTAGGCAACCTTAAATGAATACAAAAATCCCTCCAAATATTCCATAGTTCGAACACGCCACCATCTATAATATCTTCGGTTTCAAAACATACTCGATGTAACATAGCGTTGATTATCACAGACATAAGATAACAATGTATGACAGTACAGAATTCTGTACTAATATTCTCTGGTGATTAATTAATATATAAACAAATTGATACATGGAAGGATTGAGCACCTATTCATTGGATGTCTACATCACTCTGATATGGGATAAACTGGAGGAGATACAATTAGGCTGTCGGATAGTTTTGTCTCCATGACTACCTGGTGTTCTGGGACTGAGCCGGGCCAACTATCGGAAGACACCTGCCAGCTGTGCGCCTCAGTTGCCAGGTCAACCGGGGATTGGTCAATCCCGTTGTCCTGGATTACACTTGTGGATGATGGAGGGGGGTGAATAAAGGACGCGGACAGGTTGTGTACTTTT
The DNA here is from genome assembly GCA_034780395.1 of Vannuccia rotundouncinata. NCBI lineage: Eukaryota > Metazoa > Platyhelminthes > Proseriata > Coelogynoporidae > Vannuccia > Vannuccia rotundouncinata. The sequence goes on along the minus strand of JAUZNC010007450.1, from coordinate 34,102 downwards.
CTGGCGGACATTGGACTCGGGGGTCCAGGAGAAGAGGTTTGCGCAGGGAGCGAAGCAGGACCAGGGCTGTTCATGGTGGTGACGCTTCCACAGGACTTCATGGCGCTGAGGAGAGATGGTACAGTTTGGTTACAGGGGGTTTTACACATACATTTAAAAGGACTAATTGGGGGCATGAATTCTTGAGGTCACCTTTTAATAAGCTGGGCGACCTTATCGTTAGCGGCCAGATGGCCGGGTGTCATGTACTGCTTGTTCCTTACAGCCGGATGCGCGCCTTGCCACAATAAGAATCGGGTCACTCCGGTGTGTCCAAAACGGACTGCTTCGTGCAATGGGGTGTTACCTTTGTGATTGCGAGCGTCAACATTCGCCCCATGCTTTAAGAGTGATAGAATTGAAATATTTGCGATATCATTGCTATAGTTATTTTCGTCCTCAAAAAATATATACAGTAGTAAAATATAGTACTACTATATTTTTAACAAGTAGTAAAATATGTTATAATAGTATAATGTTAAAAATTAGTAATATTTTGAAATATCTATGACAACATGCAAATAAACCAATTTCAAACGTGTAAGAAAATTTCTATAATTCGATCAGAATAGGTACCTGGAGTAGACAAGCTACCGATTGACAGTGTCCTTTGAGTGCTGCATAATGAAGTGGTGTGTTCCCCTGCCGATCCTGGCAGTGTACGTCAGATCCCGATTTAATGAGAAGTAGTAACACCTAAGTATTTTATAGAGGAAGGGTAATATGTCACTTGTTGGATACATGCATAATTGTTTGACAGTTTATAATTGATATACTATGGCATAATGGCAAATTGTGATAAATCAATATAATAATATTAAAACAATTGACAATACCTCGAGATGATCGCAAACTGCAGCCGAGTGAAGAGGTGTAGTGCCCAGCTTGACAGTAGCCGACAAGGGGCAGGCCCCTCGGCCCAGCAGGTATTGAGTGAGGAAGACATGACCATTTTGGGCAGCGAGGTGAAGGCAGGTGAAGCCTTCACTGTTGGCACTGTTTACATGGACCTCTCCGCTATGTGCAGCGATTGTCAGCTGGATAAGAAGACAGTTCTACTAACTTTGACACACACTACCGAAAGCATTGGATCTATGTAAAGGTATACCTTCTGAATGGGCAGGCATTTATCGCACTGACAGAGTGGATGACAGAGTTCAACAGATGTGTCCACCGCCGTTGAATCCACTTCCTCTTCATCGTCGGGAGTTGCGGCACCCAAATAAAAGCGAACCTGAAGTAAGGAGAATTAGGACCGGACTAACACTAGACACATTTACAGACAATAATATATCGATAATTAATTAAAGAAAACAATTATTTAGAAATAAATATATCGTACGAAAATTTAACCTGTTGTAATGTAAAGCAATGTTTCTTAGAATATTGTATAATTAGAAATTTCGGAGAACAATGTATCAATTTGCGGGCATGCAACGAGAATCAATAATCATTTAAAAACTCAATATATTTATATAATAACACAGTAAAATACAATACAACTTTCGCATATTTTCCCACGGTCTTGATTGCTCCGTAAATCTTTTCGCTTTCGAAAATATCTTTGTACACTTTGGGCATTTTTGTGACCACTAAATTGAGTAATTTCTTGAAGAATTGTGGTTACACGTATGCAGGGATTCGAGTATCTCTTGGTAAGTTTGGCTTCAGTAGATAATCTCAACAAAAGTGTATCAAAAGCATTTTCTTCCGATAAACGCATCGGAGCAATACCATCTTTGCTAGAGATAAATGGCTTTGGTTTTGGAAATAATTTTTTACTATCCTTGGGTATCAGATTCAGATGAAACAACCGGGGATGTTATCTTATCCACAGTTTGATACATTCTTGCATTCTGAATGTGTTCATATTCCTTTGGCAGAACGACGCTTTAATGCATTTTTTGTCAAAAACTCACACTGGATCCGAACCTATTTTCTTTCTAGACTGTCACTTAAAATGACAAAATTTTCTCTCACTAGCGTTGACAATGTTTCTCTACGGCGTAATAAAAAGTAGTAAATAATGTTAAATATAACTTCATGTTGAAGTTTTTGGGTGAGAACTGCGCTCAAAGAAGTGGTGAAGTTTTAACATATCTTTAGTCTCGATCGCAGGATATGTGTCCCTTTTTAGTCTTATGGGATTCTTTAAATTTGCAGACAATTGCTTAACATTTTGTTGGATGAGGTAAAGTCTTTATCAACAATAATGTTCATATCATTCCGAATTTCTTGCACATATCAAAACAAAGCAGTGCAAAAACATATTATAACGATGCTGGTGAGTAATATTCGTTGTCTATCTAGTGTTCGAAGTTCAGAGTAAAAATAACCCAAATAATTGTTTAAAACATTTTTGGAATTTCACGCCGATTTGTTGATAAATTCTTTTCATTAAGAAAAGCTAAAAACCGTTTCGATGTTCTTTCCATTTGAGTCTTGGTGGATTTTGGAACAGATTCTTTTCCAATTGTCTTAATTGTTCGTCTGCATCATCTGGGATTTCTGGGATTTATTTATCATCAAGATAATTTTAAAATTGCTTGGAAAACTCATACGGATTTCTTTCATTCGATTTGTTTGTTATCCATGTTAAATCGGTATCATCTACACCGGATATTATTGAAATTTAACATAGTAAAGCCAAAGCGCAGAAAGAAAATTTACTACAATAATAGAATAGCATTGATTTATCAGGCAACAATGGTTTATATATTTGGTCGCTACGCACCATTGTTGCCCTCTAAATCAATGGTATTCTGTAATACTACAGGAACGTCTTAATAGCCAGATATTTTGAGTTCAGCGTAGGTTATAAGCTCGAAAATGTTTGTTTTACAACCCAGAACGCACCTAAAGTCAATACATTATGACGAATTATAAAAAGGGAAAAAGTCTTCTTCTTCTTTAAATTGTGGAAATAATTTAGTGAGCATATGAAAATGTCGTAGGTGTTACATAGCTTGATTTTCATTAAGACAATCCAGTGAATACTGTTGTTACCTACATACAAAATTATACCATACTATAGGTGTTGTATTATTATAATCCGCGATTGAAGTGTTTGTATAATATATCATATTTTACGACTTATTTAAGTACAAATTTTAATTTACGACAAAAGAAATACGATTATCTTAATTTTTCGACTTTTCTCCCTGCACCCCCGTGCGTACATACATATTTGTCTGCACTTCGTGACAATAGACAAACCGGAATCTCTTTCCTAAAGTCGGTGCGACTACACTACAACTGCACCCACCATCTGAAGGTCCCCATCAGCCGCAGCTTTGAGCATCTTGTTGAGTTTCTTCTGCACAGGATTGACAGGTGTCGCGCGCGGCTGTGCAGAAGTCCAGCTCGACTCGATGAGTATGTAGGCGTCCTCTGAAAGAGCCCCTCCCTCCACCAGCTTGGAGGTGATTCGACCGCCCCTGCTGCTATCGTTCCGCATGAGCACCGGTGGCGTCTCCTGCAGGCTGGGCGAGGAGGGGGGTGTGTGATTGCTCGCGTGTTGCAACAGCTTGGAGAGCCGGGCTGTGGAGGCTATCTCACTGGGCAACTGATCCCGATCGTTCCGGATGTGAGGGGAGGCGTCGTTCTCAAGTAGAAGGTGAACTAGCGACTCTGAGAGAGAGAGAGGAAAGAGAGAAAGAAGAGAGAGAGAGAGAGAGAGGAGATAGGAGAGGAAAGAGAGAAAGGAGCAGAACCAAAAAAGGAAGAACATTTTGTCAAGAATTACGAGACAACGATAACTAACTTAAATGCTTATCTTAGATACGTTTGCAAGTTAATGAAATACTCAAGTTATCAATCCACGAAGTACATCACTGCACGTGGTCCTTTTCGGTTCCAATCATTTGAAATTTACGAATTTCGCTTGCGACAGAATATTTTACTAAACCACTTTAAATTCTGATTATAAAATTAAGATTTATTTCGCTCCTGTATTTAAGATATGTTCAAATTCTCTTTCAAAATGATACAAAAACTTTTAATTATAGCAGAATAAATTTGAAAATAGTAAAAAATTGAATTAATGCAATACACTTTTCTAATCAAGATCTAGTATTTAAAAATCAGTCAAATCTAATCACAGGGAGAAAGAGAGAGAGAGATTTGATGTATATTCGGAAACTCACCATAGCCCCAATTCGCAGCCAGATGGAGCGCCGTGTTGCCCCTGGTGTCACATGCATTGACATCGACCTTCGCATTGGCAACTCCAAAGTAGAGCAGGGTCTTGACACACTGGAATAATCAATAAATCGATCAACTTCCATACGAGACACTCAATATCTATAAATGTAACCACAACGATTAGGTTTCTTCTAAAAGATCTACTATCTACAACACAGGTGTAACCAAATATCTAAGAATGCAGGTCTACACCAAATGGCGATACTTACATTCTCATGACAACGCTCGGCAGCCAGATGCAAGGGCCGGTAGCCCTCACAGTCAGGATGATTGATGTCAGCTTCGGAGCCCAGGAGTAGGAAGATGACGTCCTGGTGTCCTTGAGCTGCCGCGAGATGGAGCGGGGTTCTACCCTGAAGGTCGATAGCGTCCACACAGCTGCCCAACTCCAGAAGCGTGGACACAAGAGTGGTCTGTCCGTGGAGGCTCGCCATGTGCAGACCTAGAGGAGGGTGTGACTAAACAGGTTGTATCAAGGAATTGGCGATGGCCACACAATTAGAAAATCAAAAGTATTAACAAAATAACGCAATATTTTATTAAAACATGTTCAAAACGGATATAGAAATTGCAGACTCTTAATTCTACTTCTTAAATCTCCAAAAATAAAGGCGACTTATCCAGAAAACATTACAAGACACACCACAAAGCTTCTACTTTGTTAAAGTTACAGTTTAAAAATTATTTAATAAGTCACCTTTATAACTCAAATATTTAAAAATTAATAGTATTGCCATCTGTAAAATTCAATATCTATTAAAAATGATATCTATTATGTCATAGATAATGTACGCATTTTTGAATTATCGGAAAAGAATATCTTCGTCGCTAAGCAACAAGATATTTGATAGATAATTTTAAAACAGTTATCTTATTAAAACAGTTAATTTTATCTGGTCTAGCCTATTCTTATCTATTTTAGAAGTTGATTTCGATAATTGATTAAGTTTTTCTACAATGTTTTCTGAATGCTTAAATACTTTTAAAAGATAACGTACTACATTTGAAGATAAAGTGCTTATTTTTTAATTATTTAAAATAAAATTGTCCACCATAACGAACTAAACATCAATAAAAAATAGGCTATTAAGAGTTAACTACATTTTTATGTCACAGCTGAACAATTATCGTTATGCCCCGATATGCTTAGTATCCTTGCAGTTCTATAAATGGATACTTATCAGAAAACAAAGTAAACACAACAACACAGAATATCCCAAACGCTCTATAGATAAAGTCCAATACAATTTTTACCAGAGCAAACACACTTTTCACTCATAGCAATGTATACCGAAGTTAACCAAACAAAGTCACACAACTATGTAACCTAAACCAAAGCGAACTACGCAAATGCATTCATTCGATACATACACCTCTATTCCAACCTATACACACGCCCCCAACTCACCCGTCCAACCTCTATCGTCCCGGGAGTCAACATTGACCGTACTGTTGACACCAGAGCCAAGCACCGGGGCCGTTATCGAGCGTTCTCGCTTGTTCCCTGTTCCCGGCTTCGTATTGCCCGGAGAAGTATGACACTTCTTACACTGGCACAGAGGGTGACAGCTCCGTCCCTCCTGCGATTGTCGGCCTCCGCGGTCGATACCGGGGGGACCAAAGGCGGACCCGAAGGCGATCTTGTTGCCACGGCGGATTGCCTCCTTGACGGCGAGCACGTCACCGCGTTCTATGAGCTACGGATCACAAGATCAAGATCAGGAGATGGATGTGTTTCGATCTGCTTATAACGAATTATTTAAAACTCAATCAACTTTCGAGTGGAGATTTCCATTTTTTAATGAAATCTTCGCCTTTTAAAAAGCATATTTCCACACAAAAAGGAGACCTTTGTGTTTTGGCATAGTCGAATTAGGTTTCGACCCAGAATTTGTACAAGAATAACTCAATGGACAGAAATGGTTATTTTGGAACTAAAACAACACTTTTTGCACATTGAGCGATTCCTGAACATTTTTTAGTCTTTTAACTTACCCCATCTGATAGATAATCGTAATTTTTCTATCTGTTGGTGATACAGTTATAAGATCTCAGATGCTTCCTTTTGAAATATTCACTATAGTAAAAACAAAACCTTTTTTCCAAAGCGGAATTTAGCGGATTCTGGATAAGTTACTCATAATATGCTTAGTTTAATGCTACTAAATACCAATTTTCAGCTTTGGTCTAATTAATTCCGGATTAATCCAAAATCCGGCCTAATTCGACTAGCTATGCTGTTTGGTTACAGATGAAAAACACCCAACAAATGTTCAACCAACTTACAACATGCACGATTCCCGATAAAAGATTTAGGAAAGGAATTCACACAAGAATGACCCATTTCAGTCGGTACATTTGTGCTCAAAACTCACACTGAAAAGCTCCCCAACTGAGCCGCAGTCAATTCGAGAAACTAATTCGGGGACGTCTGCTACGTCACTGGTGAGACTGTCGTACTCGGCGACCTTACTGGCCAGGCTGCAGATGTGTTCCAAAGCGGCCTCCAGAGTGGTCAGAAGAAAGCTGCCAGGAAGAAACGCCGGAAATAAAATAAATCATGCGCATCGGAATTTTTGAGGTGACAGAAAGTTTTGGTGGTGGTTTTAAATAGTATTGCATACAAATGAAATAATACGAAATAAGAGGGGGCTTCAATAGCTTCCTGGACTCTATATAAAATTCGTCTTAGATATTGCTCAAAATTTCAAGTCAAAATTTCAAGTCAAAATTTCAATCGATAGCTTCATAATTCCGAATTTAAAATTCTAAGTCAGCAATTGAAATTTGCTTCATTATTTTATAATTATTTTAAAAATGATTTTTACGATTACAAGCGCATTTAAATACACAAGAACGTTTTCAGGGGCTCTCCACGGCTCTTGAGGATGAGACACTCTCGAAGTTCTCCACCATGACAACGCCCCACCACCTATCAATAACTAGATATCTATGAATGATCACCTATCTATAACTAGATATCTATGAATGACCACCTATCTATAACTAGATATC
>JAUZNC010007450.1:0-26745 GCA_034780395.1 Vannuccia rotundouncinata | reverse complement strand
TATCTATGAATGACCACCTATCTATAACTAGATATCTATGAATGACCACCTATCTATAACTAGATATCTATGAATGATCACCTATCTATAACTAGATATCTATTAATGAAACTTTCTTGAGCTTAAATAAATTGGGCTGAGCTGGACAGATAAGAAAGTAATTCAAATTTAAACGACTTGGTATGCAGTGTTACTTTTTGACTGGTATTATGAAGATTTCAAGATTATAAACTTAATACAAATCACAAAGTAGTTTGTAATCAAATAAAAATATCAGCGAACCGTACATATTGAGGAGATGCGTCAGAATCTACATATAAATAAGCATATAACAAATGTCTTTTAAAAGTAATGCTTATACTTACTCATATTCATCATCGCTTGTTGATCTGGCAAATCGAAAATTTCTGGCAAAGGTTAAATGTGCATACCTATAAAAAAAGGTGAAAATTGGTCACAACATGAATAAAAGATTTAATGAAAATTTCAAATAATGAAAGTTATAATCCATAAAATTAAGGTTTTTTAAATTAAAAATATCAGCTGAATACATTACCAATTAGGAATATCTGATTTGATTATTTGAAAGACGAGAATCGTTAACAGAGTGTCACTATTGAGGGTGTTACTCTCTGAAAATAATATAAAGTGAACATCAGACATTGTAAAAACTTTGAATTACAAGGTGCGATTCAACTATTGATACAGGTTGTTTCATAACTGATCCCATAGAAATCTGTCAAACTAGGAGACGAAGCTTTCAGTTCTGGTGCATTTAAGTCCTTTTTAAATAGATGCTCAATCAGAACTGTGAGTCTCTTTGGATGTTTTAGCGATACTGCAGTTTTCGTGCACATCCGAAACACTTTATCTGTTTTACTATAGCGATAATAAGTCTTCTGAAAAATGACAATTTTTGAATTCTTACCGCAATGCCAGTCTATGTCAATATTGAATGTAGTATAATAAATATCTAAGTGCTTATTAAAAGTCTGACTTTACCAAAAGTTTTAATATTTTTTGGAATGATTTTCGAAGGAATTATACATAAACTAAGGACACTCAAAAACTATCCTTATAAAGGACTGTGAGAGAGAATGACGTAATGACTTATCAGATGTACTTTTTAAAGTAGATAACATGTAATTATGTGTTTATTCCGAGCGATTCAACAACACTGTGATGAGAATGCGAGGTGTGTGTGACAGTTAATCGATAAAGAATCGACCTTTATACAGAAAGTCCCTCTCTACTTTATGGCCTTGTCCAGTGTAATACCAGCTAAGACCCAACACAATACGCAGTGTATATTTTGATCCTTATCTTAGCTGAGGATTAGTTGGTAGGTGATTTCGATCATAATTATTATGGATAGTAATTGTCATGAAATCTTTTAAGTTTATAAGATTGGAATACACGAAAATAAACCATGTTTGACCCATAGACATTATAATATACGACAATATACTGTAGGTATAGTGTAATGTCTATGGTTTGTACACTATTGACGAAGAAATGAAATAATTCAAGTATTGATTTATTTAATAAAGAATTACTCTCTATAACAAAATATTATTTGATGCAGGAAAATCCGCTATTCATGCAAAAATATTCAGTCGGTCATCTAAAAAATAATAATCTCAAAACCAGGCCACGTCAAACTAACCAATGACGCAAAAAACCCGTAAAGTTCACAAACTTTCTAAAAGATCAACACTCACCGATATTTTCCTGTGAAATCGATTGTCTCAGGGAGGTCAAACAGGTCACCATTCTCTTGAGACAACCACACTTACCCAGCGGAGTCGTCATTCGCTGAATGGAAACCAACTCTCGACGTGAGCGGGGAATATTTTCACTATCAGAAGAGGGAAGAATCGAGTAACATCCAATCAAAACATTATTCTACAATATTTCCTTTTAAATATTTGTCTGACTCTTATCTCCAAATAAAATCACATTAACGATTATTTATAAAATGTTATTCAAATATCAATCTTATTGTTTTACAAGATCCTCTCAAAATAAATCGAAGCACTACTGAAAACATTTTTTAAGAGAATAATTTGGAGTCACTACAAATTTAAAAAGGTACTAAAACCAGACCAACCTTTTATATTTGTAAGACATCAAAGGACCAATACAAGCTTAATCCTTCAAACTAAGAAATATTCAGAAACATAAATTTAGCTGAGATTATTTTACAAACTAAATAGAATAATTACTGAAAAATAAAATATCAAAAGAGGAGCAGTTAGTTAAGAGAAACGAATGGATTTCTGATGTACCCAGAAATATTGGCTGCAATCCTTGTTTTAATTATTCGCCAAAATATTCCGTCAGTTCTCGAAGAAGCTTATTCTGCTTGAAGAAGATATTTCAAAATGGCTTTCAGAAGAGTGAAAAGATTTTTTGTCGATGATTTTTTCTGCTACCACCCTCAACCAACAAACACTCACCTAATTTCTGATCTGATACCAGCCTTGGTAGCCCGAATATCGTGCCAATTCCTGGTGACTTTGTTTAGCAGAGCGTCCTGCCCCGCGGTTACATCCGTGATGCATTGGAACAAGGGAGTATACAATCCATTAAGAATGTAAACCTGTAAGTAAACACGTGCTGGGTGGATTCCATGACAACAGCTTGTTTATATAGTTGGTACAAACTATCGTTTCATACCTCAAGCGCCAACTTCAAGTAGTTCTCAAAAAGCACATCATGCTCCATTGCCCGTCGCTGTAATCAACGATAAAAAATCCAAATTATAAGAATAGGTACTTTGAGTTCAATAAGAATATCAAAAGTCAATCAATAAATATTATGAGCGGAATTGACTCTGAACGTTGAAATACGCAAACAGATCATACAACCAACATGTTAGAAATAGAAATCTGTAGATAATTAGACATTCAGGGCTATTTTTAGATTGATGAAAAGACAAAATCGTAAGTTTTACGATATTATTGTACCGGATGTTCTTATAGATAGATTATGCTGAGAATAGAAAAGTTATCAAATATTTGTGTTCAAATAAAATCGTTGTAACATGTGTGCGGGCCTTCAAATTAAAACTTACTTCGAATAATTATTCTCACATTTCTAAATGATTTTGAACGATGTAAAATCTAAAACATGTTTAAGCTGAGTAATTTGAAGAATGTCTCACCAAGAACTTATCGGAACTGACTTCAGTGAACGCGCGGCTGTGAAGCTCCGCAATTCGAGTGACATACGAGTGAAGATCCCGCGAGTGAACGTTGTCGAGTTGGTGGAAGTAAAGGTGAATTAAACCGTCTACTTTCCGCTGAAGAGCTTTGTTACCTGAAAACGCAACAATAGCGCACGGTAGACTGTACAGTTGAACAATCTAATAAGAAATTCTGAGGACTAATAACTCGCAGAATACAGTACATTCGACTGTTATTCGAAAGGGTGCCAACCATTGATACAGTAGTAATATTTATCTAGATCGGCAACCCTTACAAATTATGTCCGAAAAATGGGCCAAAATACAAAATGGAGCTGTGAAGTAGACCAAATCAGTCAACATAATATACTTGCACAAGTAAGTTCTTTTAATTTTACACATATAATGAATCTTTATTGTTGTGAGGTGTATGCTATATTTATAACTATATGTTTATATCTGGATAATTGTTTTTTAAGTTTGCTATTGATTTGGCTGTTTTTACATCGGACGCTGTCTTACGTAAAAAGCGTTGTAGTTTGCCAATATAAATAAATTCATCACGATAATATTTGTCAGTGGAGAATTTAGCATCTTTTACAGAATATGAAGACAATACGGTATTTGAGTTTTTATAAATTTATAAATACAAAATCTGAATAATAATATAATTGAAGTTCTTGAATTTTAATTTTGGTAGGAATAAAAAAATTGAGTGGGTCTATCAGACCCTCTGATGTCCGGCGGTGTGCATGGGTACCTAGTTATAAGAATAACGCAGATATCACACAATAAAAAAGTTTAAGTACATGCAAAACAAATACCTATAATTATATCCTAATCTCTTTCGATAGTCACATTCATTCATATTATCTAACATATTAACATTTGTTTATTTTTCATTCAATTTGGTAAGCCTTTCAACTAGAAAAATTGCTATGTAAAACACACTTAAATGTTCATGATATTATACGAACTCAGTTATCAATACGATAAAACACTATTTATAGTAATTCGTCTATTTATTAGTAATTATTAAAACATTAACTCTAAATTACAATGTGTATGTAACAGACTATAGTATACTTATGTAAATGAGTACATAATGCAAAAAAACACTCATTTTTGGAAGGTCTTAGACGAATTTAGCCAATCTTAACTATGCTTTTATTGAATTGGTTTCACTAGAAGTGAGTGTTGATATTGAATTGTATGGTTGGAACAGGTATGAAGACTTAGTGAATCTAATACAGTATAATATACTTCATTATTGACAATATGTATAATTGATGAAATTTATTCATGTGATAAGTAAAACTGTCTGAAAATGCTCCAATAAATTATATAACTGGAAATAATTAATTATTTTTTAATTATAACATTTTTTAAGAAACACTGATAATCCTTAGATAAAACTCAGGGTTTAAAAACACTGTGAGTAGGACAAACATAAACAGAATTAAACAAACCCGAATGCCCCCATAGTAGGTCTGTACAGTCCTCAACGGAGTCCAGAACGAACCGAGGAGAAGAATATCCATTACAATCTGAAAATAACCACAGCAACAACTTGATTCCAAACACTTATTAGAAATATATATCAACATCCAGCTGATTACCTGCTACACAGTTGAGTGGTTCATTAATGCAATAAACTTTGAAAGACTTGGAGTTTGGAAGGTAGAACGTTTCATCGAACAAAATCTCTACCTGTTAACGACACAATCCCATATTATTTGATAGTGGCAGATAACGTGAGCACATATTATGTATAAATGTTACCTTTTTCTCATGTTCGAAGCCTTTACTTGTATACAACAAACGACCACTAGGATTAACAATCTGAAACAATAACATTGAACAAACACATGCTAAATTGTTGGATACGATGGAGTGAATAATTAAATTATTTTTTTATTTTTAATTATTTTTTAAATAATTTAACTAATAATTTAAGTTGTGTGATTGAAAAATGTGCAGAATATGAACCTGATTTTTTAATGTTTTGTATTGACTTTTCTCCTCTTCATTGTCGAAGGGGACAAGAACATGAGTTAGAAAGTCATCTTCATCAAATTCGGTTTTAAGGAAAGAACCAAATTGAGGTATACAAATCTAAAGTTGGAAAAATAAACAGTCAATAAATACAATTAATTAAATATAGAATTATAACAAATTTTATTTACAATCCAACCAGCTCTAACTGCACTATTGAAGACCTCATTTCGCTTCTCTTTAAGTGCCAATAAGAATGGATTCACTTGAAGATCTTCATCATAATTTGTGTTCACAATTTCAAATTTAGCTGATACCATTGTTTCACATCCTTTAATTAATGAGAAGGAGATATGATAACAAGATTAATAATTAATAAATTTAATATGTAAACTATTAAATAAAATTTTTCAGAGCATTGTTTTTAATCCATTATTGATAATATTAATTAAATAATATTAGAAATATATTACAAATACTTTTCTGCATTCAAAATATATCTCATTTGAATAATTAGAAAAATTATCAAAATTTTATCAATCATATATATATTATTTCAAAATTAGAGATAGTTTTGTCAATAAAGAACTTTGGTGAAAACAGTATCAATAATTAAAAAATAATTATACTGCAAACAATAGACATATACATCCTTCAATAAAATATGAATTCATAAGTGGAAACAATATTTACATAGGGAGTTACAAAAACAAATCATTGGCCAATAGTGGTTTTAAAGCCATGTACAAAAATAATCTTTTATATATGTAATTAAATGATTAGTTTATAATATAAAAATATAACACTGAAAAACTTAGGTGTTTCATAGATTTGCAGAAATATAGACAAATAGATTGATCTGAATTAATAGCAAAGTTATAAAATAGCTAAAATATATCTGATAACTTGAAATTGTTCAGAAGTATCAAGAAGATTAAGTCAAAAACACATATATAGGTAAAAAATGTGTAAAAACATATTGTCCCTATTTTTAATAAGTGGTATATCTTAATTTCTAAAGATTTGTCTTAGTGAGGTTATGAACTTTCTTGTGTAAAAATTTTAATGCTCTAACCCCATTAATAATAAGAATATCAACTTTGATAAACTCATAACAAACACAGTTTTATTTTGAATAAGTGGCACATTTCAAGATATGTCCATTATTAAAAAATATAAAGAAAAAAATCTTCAATTGGCTTTCCTGAAAACACTTAATTTTTCAGATACACCCATTATTAAAAATAGGGATGATATAGTTAGTAAGAAAAACATTAAATTAAATAAATAATGGTCAATATTTTTATACTTTCTATCTGAGAATGGATATTAAAATGACTAAACAGATATTAATAGGTCCTTTTTTCATTATTAAATTTGTAAATATTATTTAAATGAACATTACAATAATTGAAAAATTATTTAACTCTTTAGCTTCCACAACAGCTGCCAGCATCCTCTCTATTTCTGCAAAAGTCTGCAACCAATAACATTTAAAAAATTATTTGAAGTTTATTAAATTAAATTTATTTTGTAAATATAACTGCTTTTTTGTTCCAAACATTTCAACTCATAATTTGAAAACTTTTAATAGATAGGTTTATTATATTTTTTGGATATAAATGGCTAACTTATCATGTCATCAAATTATATAATATTTTTTAGTTTGATTTTAATCATTATGAAGCTACAGTATATGCCTAAAAACCTATAAAGTGGAGCATAACAATTTGGTGCCTGAGGCCATCTTAGGCTATTGCATTGCTTTTTTAGCATAATGATGGACTCAGATACAGGGTAGTTGTAAACCTTATGACTAATTATTTACTACTCAATCATTAACTTTATACAGATATTTTTTTCTTATTATTGAATTAGGTCAACTTGGTAATATTGGTTTAGAATGAGGTGAAAATAAAAAAGAAAGAAACACATGATGATGTGATTGTTTCTCAGTAGAAATACAAAAAAGATGACTATATGATCACCTGAGCTAATAAAAATGGTGATGATACTCTGAAACCAAGAACTTGGCATACTCCAGATTATGTGAACATTATTCTAACCATGATTGTGACATATAACAAATTAATGTAAGGCATCAATTATTTGGATCAATTTTGTTCATATTATAATGTTGGCAGGACTAGGAAGAAATTTTAATATATATTTTTTCTTTATAATATTGCCATAATTATCTAAAAATAAATGGCTTTCATCTTTGAAGACATTCAAACTAAATTTGATACATGAGCTAGCAAGAAATGCTTGTATGTATAAATAAGCAAAGCATAATTTAAGATATTTGTGATATTATTGCTACAATAAAGTAAAATATTTTACCTAGACATGATTTTGTATAATTTTCAGGACAAAAAGAGCCTGCATGAAAGCTAAAAGAAAGCTGGTTGTTTTGTGGAATCTTCATTTGGTTGTCAGATGTGTAGAGGTTGGAAACTGCTTCCATGAATTTCATTAAACATATTTTGACTAAACATTGAACTCATTTTTGTATTAATATTTCATGTGTAATATTTTCAGCATGTTTTTTTACTGAATTAATTTATGTGTTCTGAACCTTATATTTAATATTCAATAAAAAAATTATTTGCTATCAAATAAATCCAAAATTTTAAATTATGAAATTTTATGGTGATCCTGCAGATGTCAGCCATAATTATTTTTTTTCTTTCTAAAAATATGTTAATTTTCAATTAAAAAAAATTATAAAATAATTTTTGTAATAAAAGATTAAAAATAAATAAAAGCTTAAAAACAAACTTATTTCTAAGCCCTCTACCACAACTTTAAACACATATATGGAGTAAAACATTAAATATCAATAAAATCAATAAGGTGTGGTAAATGGTCTTGGGCTTAGAAATAAGTATCTTTTAAAGCTTTTATCAATTTTATTGATTTTAGTGTTTTACTCTATATATCTGCTTAAAGGTGTGGTAGACCTGGTGGAGCTTAGTAAAACAAATGTATCATTATACATGAAAAATATTTTTAAAATTATACCATTTAACCTTTTACCAATGGTATGTTAAATTTCAGATTTTCAAAAACGTGTTATCTGCATTTCCATTTGCTGAAAATTTCAAAACTTTTGTGATGTTGATAGTTTTGGGAATTCCAAGTTGACGGAAAACCCCTACACCTTTACAGCCTAATTGAAAATTATATATAATATGTGGATACACAGCGGATGAATAATCAAATATTTAGAAATTCTATTGATTTCATTGTTCTTCGTATTTATAATACTAATTGTGAATTTTATAAGTTTCTGTTATTATAAAAACATAATTAATTTATTTTGTTTAGTAAATGTATTAAACAATAATAAATCACAGTTTTTCCATATGTGCATATATAATTATATACTATATAGTGGTATAGTCATATTGTTCTATTGTACGTACCCACTAGAATTGTAAAGCAATTTTATTTCTAATTGTGATTGTAAGTAATAATTCTTTATTTGAAAAAACCTAATATTTTATTTGAATAATGGAATCATATAATAAATTATATACTAATTAAAATATATACATATACCGAAATATGAAAAATTAGAACAATATGATAATACAGAAAAAAATATTCTGAAATGAAATAGGATAAACAAAAGAAATATAGAAAATGATTTTTATATTACACAATCATTAGGTCATTTGATTTATTGTCAGCAATTCTCTAGTTGAATAGCCAAAGAAAATTGTGAACACATTTTACATCTAATATACGTTTTTAGGAGTAAGGATTATTGCAGAAAAATTAGGTATATATATAATAACAGTATTCAGGGAAAATACAATAAGATAAAATAAAAATGCTTTGAGTAAAATTTGACAATTTTATATTTTGCTTTATTGTATTTTAACTGTATATTTTAATTATGTGTTTCTCTGATACCTACAATCCACCATATAATCTGTCATACATTTACTAAATGTATGTAGATTTGTACATGAAAAAATATATAAATATAAGTTTTCTCACAGTTTCCTACATTATGCACATTACCTATATAAAATATTTAGCATTGCACTATTCTAAATTATAGGAAATGTTAAATTTATTGTTTACATAACAAGTAATTTTACACTATTATTATTTAGTCATTTACTACAAGTAGAAGATATAAAACATCATTGTTAATGAATATGTATGACAATATGTCAATACAAAAAAGACATTGAATACTTGCGACAATTTTTTGTATAGGAAAGGTGCATAAAATATAAGCCAACCAGATTCTAATACAATCTAAAATAGAATCACCAGGCATGATTTTGGAGGTGTTTAAAAAATATGGAAATTATTTGCGAGCGAAGCAAGCAAATGATTTTAGTGGGGGTCCAGGGGGTTAGGGAGGCAAAGCCCCCGATTTTTTTTGCAATATCAATGAGAAAATATAGAAAAATAAGAATGTCTGAAACAAAGTAATACAAAAGGAGTACTGTAAAAGTTAAATCATAGAATAAGGTAAAAATTAAAATAAATTTATAATTATACAAGCTATAAATTTATATTATATATCATTTAAAATATATTTTCATAAACTTTTAATGTTGATAACCCTCACCCCCCATGACATTGAATTTTATTACAGTTTTGGACAATTCTGAAAAACGATCCATTTGACCTCAAAAAATACGGAAAAAAACCATGCCTGAATCACGAGCTGTGATTCTATTTTTTACTGTATCAAACGTTGATCGCCCTTTCAGGAAAAGGTTAAACATATATTCAACACATTTTCAGAAAATAATAATTTTTACAGCCAACTTCTGCAGGATCACTGATTTTATTCCTTGTTTATAATATTTTACTTTTAAAAAGGAAGTCAAACCAAATATAGTGGAATATATATAATTATATATTTGGAACCTATTAATAGGGTTAATATACTTACTGTAAAAAATAAAAACACAAACCTAATTAATCAAAAAATGATGCAGTATTAGTTTTATGATGTAATTGTTCTATTAATTGTTTAATATTCTATTAGCAATCAGTTTTTTTATTTAATATTAAATTATTTATGTGTATTACTAATTGATATAGTTATTTTGTATGATAAATATAATGGAAATTAATATATTAATGGAAATAGTTAAATTAACTATAAATTTGTAAAATAAATGCTTATAATTCAACAAATATACTATTAAAACTGCTATAATATTAAGTTGGTATAACTATAAGTAAAAAAAATGTAAATAAATTCATTCATACAACAGTAAATTTTAATAAAAAATATTCATTTAAGAATCTGATTAGTTGTAAAACATTAATTAATATAGAAATAATCCAAGCGTCCATTTTAAAAATATCATTAATACCAATATGATAAAAGTTTTTTAAAGAATTCACTAATTTAATATAAATTTTGGGCAGTTTACAAATAATTGAATATATATTCTTACTTCATCTAATAAAAAGGTCGATATATTTAAAATACTTCTAAGATTTTTCCTTATGTTACTTAAAACAATAACAATTTATTCAAAATAATATTAATGTTTTTAATAAGAATTAGGCTTATTTAAAAAAAAGTTCCGCAGGAGGGGACGTGGCTGTGCGCTTCTACGTAACGCAGCGTAACAGGGGTATGGGAATATAAGGTTTTGTTACGTTATGATATTTTAAAAGGGAAAACTAGTGAGTACTAATCCAGAAATAATTAAGGCGTTTACAAAACTGCGAATTTTGTATGTCTTCTCAGTGTTTTTGGATAATTTAAAATTAAATATACCAACTTTTACAAACCATTATTTCCAAAACACAGATCATTAACCTTTATAAGGTTAAGCTTTAATATTGTGTGTCTGCTCGCTCGTAACGTTATTATACAGGGAATGACTGTTGGTTCAGCTTGCGTTAAGTTGCAAAACGGGATGTCAGAACTTTGTATAAGTTCTTTACATTCATGATAATTTTTTATATAAATTAACATAGTTTTTTTTACATTTACAGTAATATAGTGACCCAAAAAGCTGTATAATTATATGTATAGGTCACTTGCACAATATATTGATAATTATAGCATATAAAAGCAATTTCTGGTAAATTACTGGATTTCTAAAAATATGATTTTTAATAAACTTCAAAATTAATTTTCATAAATGGTTATAAAATTTTTATCAACTACTAGCCGGTATCATATATATATTTATATTATGATACTTGAAAGTACAGTTTGTGCATACAGTTTATATATATAGAAGTACTATAGTAGTAATATAGCCTTCAACTTCTGATAGTCCAGGTCAGACTTCTTTGAACATATCCTCCTTTATCTGTGACCTATATACAGTGACATAATAACAATATACATTCAACTTCTGGGGGTCTTTATCTGTTATCAACAATATGGTAGTAGTAGGTACTTTCATAATTATTTCCCAAGGAGATGTCATAATTACTTTACTCAAGAAAGCGCCTAGAAATATTGTTTAACGAAATCCAAATAGGTCACTTTTGGTGAAACTTGGATCACAATATATAAAATAAACTATAAATGAGTCAAATAAAGAAGATCAATGAAGCAATGAAGATCAAAATTAAATGAATGTCTGAAAAATGCAAGAAAATTATCAAAGATGCAAATGAATCAGATGTTCAGTGAATATTTTGCACAGAATTGTTTAGTTGGTCTGCATCAGGTGAAAAATGGGTACAATGCAATGTGGATAAAGTTAGGATACAGGGATATTTGTTTGTGACATATGCTAAAACGAAAAAAGTTTTGTTAATCCATTAACAGTTTTATTTTAAGGTAATACTATATAGAGTAGAAAAATAATAATATATTTTTCCTTTTCTATAAAATTAAAGCAAACAAATAAAACTCATACTAAAACAAGTTTCAAAACTACACTTTTAATTTGTTAACTATATCTGATTTACAAAAATGAGATATTTATTTTAATATATAGACAATAAAATTCTCTGTAATGATTTAGATGGTAATTCAGTGGTACAATTAATATATGCTATAATAATAACTACTAAATTCTCCTACGCATATGTCTAGTTAACAAATATAAATTAAATACGAATACGTATAGTATATGCCTACGTTACCATGGTTACAAGCTACTAATAAAAGAAAATTCCCTTATAGCGTAAAACGAATATGACTCATCGACCTCCTTCAGTATATATTTATTATCTTTAAAACTATTCTCCTGAGCATTTGGACAATAAAATAATTATAGTGACCCTATAATATGTTATTTCAGTTTGGATATTTGTTCTAACATGAAATAATAACACTGCCTTTAGCGGTATCAACTTAAGCATATTTACCTATCTAAAACAAACCTTATATCTATGTATAGCTGTTGAAATATCAAAGGTTAAAATACAAACACTCTGTTATCTAAAATAAATAAAACTCCAGACTTATAATATAAAGATGTTAAAGTCTATTTCTTAATATAGTCAAAACACATGTTGCTTCAGCGATTGATTTTATATTATTTGTATTGGAGTTTGATTTATTTTTTTCGTGTTTCTGGAGGAAAATTTTCTTGTGATTTACCAACTCGAAATGGTAAGAACATCATTAAGGGATTGTTTATTATATTATTTAAAGCTCTAATGGCAAAAGTTAACTCAAACCTTAAAATAAATGAAATAAAAAGAATGTTTGCTCAATTTCATTTAAATATTAATTGTTTTTAAGGAGCCAACAAAAGAGCTTTTGGCTGATACTGTTATACTATGGCAGCTCAAAGGCTCCGTCTTATAACAAGAAATTTCAAATATATAACTGATGCGATTTCATTTTTTCAATTAACAGAACCAGGTTCGGTTATTTCAACAAACTAGGATATCATACCTGCGGTTAATATCCTAGTTTTCCTAAACAACCTCGATTAATCAGAAACATGAAAGGACTGATATCTTATTGTTTAGAAAATATAGATTACTTTTTCTAAATCGAATGGATATAATTAATCAATACTGAGCCGAATATATATTAACTGTATTAATTTTTTAACAAATATACCTATATACATTAATCAATTAAGTGAAATAATCGTTGGCAATTTTTAATAAAGTGGGAAGAAATTACATTATTTTAAAATTTTCTTTCAGTAAATCCAGAATTCTTAAGTAGCCGAAGTAGTCAGCGACTCTCAAATAGTAAAAAAGTCTTCAAGTGCTGCGCAAATGGTTATGTGTCTATGGAATGGTCATTTTGTAAGAATTATTTATCTGCTAAACCCGATTCAAACAATTGGTTACCTTTAAGCGTTTTTGATTTTTTACCGAAATATAAAAATCAGACTATGCAATTTATCCGTCAGGTAAGTTGAATATATAAATATTTGCGTTTATGGGTTGTTTTATAACATTGAAAACATATTTATTGTTTGGATCTATAAGCCTACGAAGGAAGATCAAAATGGAACATATCGCTGTAAAGCAACAGACAAGAAAGGAAATATTGCGATCCGTTTGTTCTATGGATGGGTCCTTGGTGAGTCATAAAAAGTGTATCTTAAAACTTCGTTGTTTTGAGGGGGTTATATGGAAGCTGGCAAAAAGATATAAAATATCATTTAATATTTTATTTTATGTATATTGTCAAAACTGTGTCACAGAAGAAAAAATATGGAAAATTAACCTTTTACAGACGTATTTTAAATTTCAGATTTTCAAAAACGTGTTTTTTGCATTTCTTTTGCTGAAAATTTCTAAATATTTGTGACGCAACCTAATTAAAAGGTTGGCTAACAAAATTTAATTATCTTTTAATATTAATATTTAAAACTTTAACATAATCAATCGAAAAATTAGAATAAATTATAACGATCAAGACTATTGATTTAAAAATTATAATCAATAAATATCTACATTGTTTTAATAACTGTCTTTGTTTAAATTACAAAACAGTAATTTTAGCCCAAAAATAAACGATTTATGGTTTAGCAGTGGAGATTTTTTCAAAATAATGGGACTATTCTTTTTTAATGAATTGAAGCAACTGTTTATATAGATTGTGTTTTCATTTTATTTTGTGGTGATTAATATTCAATATTTTGGATAAAGTTGAAGGCTATAAATAATTAAATAGCTATAAGTTTGTAGCTATTTAAGAAGTAGTATATATAGGTATAGTTTCTTTCGTTCGCTAAATATTCTGTTACTATTTAATATAATTTTTTATATTATACATAAACATATCTTCATAAAATAATTGAACATTACTTTTATTTGTCCCTCTATAGTACCCAACGAAGAACCGAGAATGGTATTGAATTTTGGACCTAAAGTCAGAAAAAAGAATTCTACTTTTGTCTCTTACATTTGCAAAACGACATTCAGCACAACAATGAATTGGCAAAAACTCATTAGAAATGGGAATATGAATTACACTTGGGAAAATCTGTATGAAAGAAACCTTCGTGTGGTATTCAATTATACTAAACGACTATATAATTATGAGATTCGTGTCTTCGGAAGCAAAGGGTGAGTCTTTCGAATCACTCCAAATTACATTTGGGCAATTTAATACATTCTATTTTGCACCACTATAACCATTATATATATATAAAATAAAACAATATAGCATACAATTAAAAAATGTCTAATCTTTATTGATATTATCCATAGATATTCTATCTTTGTTTAAGTGTAACTAGATTGGTAATCTAGTTGATTGTTGTCACTTAGTATCGGTTTCTGTCGATCCTGGCAAAAATTCAATATTGTTAGTAATTATTGTAGTAATATTAAATTCAATAATTGTTTATATGTATCAATTAAATATATATATTCTGTTAAAGTTATTTTCAAATTATTTAACCAATCACAACTCTGGATTTGCCATACACGCGATGCAGCATACTTTAGTATATTAATATTTTAGATGTCCAATCTAGTTCTATATATAATATACAATATCTATGATATTATCACAATATATGGGAGGTATATAGGCTATTCGTGTATGTATACCTAATATATACCTACAATATATACCTAATATACCTAATTAAATATCATTAATACAAGGACATAATGGTAATTAATAATTTATGCTATGATCAATGCGATCATTTTATACTTTTCACAAAGAATTTAAAATACATCCAACATATTATTGAACGTTAGATTCAACTGTTTGCCGTAAAATATGCCTCATATCAAACAACTTGAAAATGTTCAACACAATACCGCATGATTCTGTGTACCAGCGACAAGTACCAGTGTACAAGTTGTGTAACGGCCATGTTAAAAGATCTCTATTGGCCTCTTCTTCAAACAAGATGGGATAACGCTACTCTGTCCATGGAGTAAGTTCAATACCAATTACTCCAATGATCAATACACGAACACACGATCACCGACTTCGGAATCCACATTCGAGAACCGTCGTCCACCAACAATCCTTCATCTAAAGAGGAATCCGACTCTGGAACAACCTCCCGGACGCGACCATCTCCTCAGAGACAATGACAAATATCTAAACTTGCTACTTTATTAACACACCTTGCACCTTTCGTAATTTCAACATAATTCTTTATATATATAAATATGTGTGTTTGCCATATTCGACAATGCCAGAAATGGCCCTGTATGATGTATATACAAAATATATAAATAATAATAATACTATAATATAAAAATGGGCTAATATACACATATATATGGATAATATAAATTTTTATTTAGTTTTAAAGTAATTGAAACAATAATTTTTTATTAATTATACTTTCTGGTTTATTAATTTATTTTTAATATATTTGTACAACTTCAGAAAGAGCGCAAAGGCAATCTTGGACATCCACGATATTACTGATGTTAACTATACAACTTACCGATGCATTGCCACAAAGTATGGCCAGCCGATGATTTATGGAACTATTGTTCTCACCAAATTAAGTACGATTAAATCTATATTTAGCCTCTATTTGAGAACTATAAAATGACGTCATTATGTGCCCCAAGTTTATCGTATGCATTATACATTTTAGAGACGAACATATAGAAAATCAATATGCGATAAGTTAAAATTTATTTAGTGCAATTATAAGTACATTAGCAAACATGTATGGGTAGCACAATTATTGATAATGATTAATGATAATCACCAAAATAACAAAACACACAATTTGGATATTATTCTTAAACTAGCACATACATCGTTGATGAACGTTTTGTTAACCGTTCATCAAACTGATTATTTTTTGATAATATACTTCTTTATTCCAATCTGCTTTCACACAAAACACACGACAACATGGAAATATGACGTACATCATAATCACAATTAATTATTCATTAAAAATAGTGATTATTGTTGAAATATCTGCTTCTAAATTAGTATTCAGTCATTACATCTCATTAAGTCATGTGTATATATTAACGTTTACTGAACGTTTACAGTATCGTTCCTTCCGTATTTTCAAGTGCATTCTGTAGTGTTTTGTAATTATATCTCTAAATGTAATTCAATGTCATGTAATGTGAAATATTTGTATACATGTTGAATATGTGGCAGACACTTATTCACATTTGAGTTGTTCCTTCCGTGTTACTCCGAAATCTTACATCTATAAATATAGTACATGAGTACTCCCTTCTGAGAGTTATCTGATGTCATGAACTCATTTAATTAAAACCCTGCAAATCTAATTTATTTAAACAAGATAATTTTTTATAAATTGAAAACTCCATATTTTTGATTGACGATATTCTGCAAAGTGAAATCGATATCATAAAAAATTCAATATTTTTAATGGTGGTGTTAACTATTTTATTCTAGGTGATTTAGACATATATTATTTCTGAAATTTCCTGACAATACTTCCAATTTTTGGCTTTATTTTTATATTTTTGTTGTCCATATAAAGATATAGTTCAACTATTTTAATAATTGTTTGAAATATTTAACAATAACGCTAAAAAGGGAAATGTCAAGATCCAGGATGACAACTAATAGTTGACTTATAAGTCAGAAAAGTTTGGAGTATCTTCAGTATCGTTCTCTAGACCTAATAGTGTTGGGTGTTCATGACTATATAATCTCTAATATTATAATTATAATGTAAATTTTATAATTTTTTATATATTTGTTTTATTTCCAGACAAGAATCCCGAACCTTTCAATCTTATGTTTTTTGTAATTTGTATTTTTTTAATAATCATTCCCTTCGTCGCAATTGTTGTTCTACATTTCTGGCTGTCCATAATTGTTTATATCACAATTATTTGTAATAAGTTCATATCTGGTAAGTATTGTTATATTGTTATATTGTCATATTGTTATATAGGTCAATGTATTGATTATTAAGAATTCCCAAGAAGCACTTGTTTCGATATAATTTAATTAATTAATATATATTTTGAGTATATAACTGTGATCTTCATGGAATTGTCATCTATATTTATAATAAACAAATAATTATTACATTAGTAATCCTATCTTGAAATTAATCATGCTATTTGCTTCTCCATTATTCAAAAAATAATAAATAAACAATTTAAATGTACACAAAATATCCCTTCCGAATATACAATAATATTGAATAATCAAACTTTTTAATTTGTTGCAGTCAACCGTACCAGGGCGTATCCCTTTATGCTCTTCTATAATCGAGATAGCGATGATACCCGGGCTACTGAAATGTGGCAAAATTGCAGCTCTTATCTTTCTCAGCGGAGGTACTCCAGCTACTTTTTCAACCGTAACTTACTCAATTACATAGGCAGCCGTAAGTGTGTGGATCCTTTTCAATTGACGCTGCGCTTATTTTATACAATTAAAATAGTTTTTAATTAGACTATTTTAATTAGACTAAATGGAAAGTCAGATTTTCCTTACAAATATCTTATTATATTTTGGAACATAGAATGTATTTGTCAAATTCGCTAAAACACTATTGAAATATGTGAAATTCTCATATTATTGTAGTTAAATTATATAAAAAATCCTCTTATAAACTGTAACTGTATAACATTTTCTAAGAATGACCAAATTCTATATTATATCATTTGGTTTTGTTCAACAAAAGTTGTAAATTTATATTATTATAGCCGTAGAAGCTGTGATGACAAGTGGCGTTCTCAATTGTTACGTAGTTGTGTTTTTAATAACGGAAGATTATGTCACAGAGCATCGTGATACCTTCATGAAAGATCTCAAACTAGCTGGCGAAGGTAAAACAGGATATCCTCTACGCGTCTACGTCACAGATTTTGACACCTCTGAACTGAGAGCCAGATTTCCTGAGATTATGGAAATGAACATGTGTTTTCTAAACAATATGAGGAGATGGCCTTCGTCCAGAGTATCTGCCGAACGAAAATTCAGCGAAGAAGCATTTTATGCATGGCTTATTCTTCGACTTCCAAGAGCTGCGTTCAATTAGATTTTCGAAAAAAATTATGCAGCAACAAGGCAGTGCAGGTCGCTATATGAAAGATGATCTTTAATAATTTATAATTGGGTAATCTATAAAAGAACTGCGTTTAATAATGTTAAGCATTTATAATTTTATTTTTAATCTATATAATAACAAATTACTTTTCTACAATGATTTTTGAGATTAATATTTGGTCATGATCGTTTGGTTGTACTTACAAAAGATCTACCACATTTTGGTGAAAATATACTTAAAAATGGGATTTTTCATTATAACGTATTAATAAGATAGCTCAGTATAACATATAAACCTAACTGTTCACTAAATAAATGAGCAATACCCACACATTCATGATACAGGGAATTATACTTTTGACTTTATTCAGTGTGATTATATCATTTTTACTCACATTATATAATTTGTTTAATATATTTGGTTATTATTATAATATTATAATACATAACAACCAGGGTATTATTTTAATTTGACATATATATTATATGCAGTTTTGTGTTGTGATATCGCTATTACAATATGATATAAAATAATGTATTTGGTATGAATAAAAGATTTTGAAAACTTATGCATTTTCTTGTTTAAAATTTTCACGATAAAATTATGATTGAATGATATTCAATATCATTGGTTTTCCATAATCAAATTAATATGTCCTAATCATATTTGAATCTATCCATGAAACCATTTCACTATTGGAGCGATTATTAAATATATTTAGGCACAGACAAAAAATAGTATAGACTGAGTGAGACACACTGTTAGTGTCGTAGTTAGCCAATGAGAAAATTGTCTTTTCCAGTAACTTCTAACAAATCGATGACTGTTGCTTTACCAGATTTGTCGCGATTCTTTAATGTCAAAACATAATATTACTTTCGAAATTAAAATATTTTTAATTAAATAATGTAGACACAGGAACCGCTGAGTAAATTATTAGATGGAGTTTCGAACAAAAATACCATGTTTTAATCCTAATATATTAATGAATTCATCTGAGTGTATAAAATAGGCATAATACAAATAGTAGATTGAAAAAAAAATTAAAAAAATAGTATTATTTATTTATTTACGGACTCGATTTTTATGTACTTTCCATTGAGAGTCCCTAGTAGTGAGGGGTCGAAGTGACGGGATATTTACCATACGTGCCAAAAGCAATTTTATTGCAGAAATCATTTATTGATAAGGTAAATAAACTTTTGGCTCGAAAATGCAAGAATTTTTTTAGTTAATGTACCATAAATCGTGAAAAACAAAATGGCCGCCATTTGTACTAAAAATTGGCTATAGACTGAAAAGTAAGGACTTTTACCCCTAATATTGTATTACTAACAGATATAAATTGTCGGAAAAATATAAATTCAAGGTCATTAGAGGTCAAGGCGGGTCACAATGGGTCATCGAAGTCATTAATATATACAAATGTACACATATTAGACAAGAATAGGCATGTGTTTCAACATAAACTAAACATTTTTTATAATTATGCAACACATAATATAATGGCAGTACAATTAGTAGTACACAATGTAGTTTGATTGTCTTGCTCATAGGTCTTACTGGCATCCACATCGCCAGAGGTATGAGCACTTAAGGTTTTCCCGTTTGCATCGGCACCTGGCAGTTTGACATCCTGTTTTACAGGCTCACTGTATCAATGCCTTTGCTGAATTTGAAAGAGTAGGTTTTGTTATCCACTGTGGCTCCCATCCTTTTCCCTCTTTCTTCTTCCTCCATCCAAACTCGGCTAGGGACACCTCAGGCAGAATTGGTTGATGCGAAGACATCCAAATACTAGCCTGGAAGATTGAGCGCTGCGTGTGCTGCAGAAGGGCATCTTTTTTGGGAGGAATCTGGGACATATCTCTCTTTTCTTTACAAAATGCATTCTTCCTAAAGATGTTGATGTCATGTTTTTCATCTTCACTAGTAGAGGAATAAAAATTGATAAAAAAGCGTTGTATTGCTTGGAAAAGTTGAGAATCTTCCTGCACAGTCTTGAAATAGTCCACCTCTTGTAACACTTCAGTAAACAAAGAATTCTTTTTAATGCTGTTTGCAAAATATAGTTTTCCTTTTCCTCTAAAGGAAGATGTCACATCGCAGCCTGTGAATGCATGAAAGAGAGGGATAGCTTTCACCATTGGTCCTAGAGTATTGCAAAGCTCGGACCAAGTAACTTTTCCACTTGCATTGAACTCAATCCATATCACAACACTATCAATCCGACTGTACTGACCACAAACAATTGCAACGACATCCGTATCTCCAGTTCTGATTTTTACTGAAGTTGTCCCCTGTTGAATTGCATTCATGAGGTGTATTCGGCTGTCTGCTTCTTCATGATTACACTGCTCCTTCATGTCAGCATTTGATCCAACATGAATAACTGATGAAGAAGAGGCAATGAAAAGATCTCTGGATGTTGGTATTAGAAGCTTGGATCCAGCTGTGGCTAAAAAATGGTTCAACTCTTCCTTGTTTTCAGAGTCTTTTAAGAACCCCAGAAAGTTAGTTGGAACTCTAACCAGTTCTTTCACTCGTTGTCTCAGCCCTGTTCTTCTCTTGTCTCTTGTCGGTCCTTTTATGCTCTCCTCAAAGCATCTGATCTCTGTACTTTTTCCATGTGTGAGAGCTCTCTGGTTTTTAATCATCTACTCTTTCTCTTGAAGCAAAGATTCGTTAGGGAGATCACCATAGTCATGGAATTTTTGCTGTTGAAATAATGAGTAATATTTCAATAAGACTGGCTTCACATGGTGGTACATCAGTAAATGAGGCTGGAGAATTGAAGGGGCACACTTTGAGGTATTAAAACACATGCCTATTTTTATCTAATATGTGTACATTTGAATGCATTAATGACCTCGATGAACCATTGTGACCCACCTTGACCTCTAATGACCTTGAATTTATGTTTTTCCGACACTTTGGGTTCATATTTATATCTGTTAGTAATACATTTTTAGGTGTAAAAGTGATTACTTTTCTAACTATAGCCAATTTTTAGTTCAAATGGCGGCCATTTTGTTTTTCAAGATTTATGGTACATTAACTAAAAAAAATCTTGCCCTTTTTAGCCAAAAATTTAATTACCTCCTCAATGAATGATTTCTGCAATAAAATTGCTTTTGGCACGTATGGTAAATATCCTGCATATTTTACCATAGGAGGTTCCCCCACTATAGTGAGTTTAAATAATATGCACTTTAAATAGTAGTCTAAATGTAATAATGAACTGATATTAATACGGACTTCATTATTTTGGATTCAATCAAGAACTATATACGTACGAACAATACGCACTATGCAGACTATATGAATGTGGATGCATACATGCTTTGGCTAGATTTGTTGATAATTTGGGATATGTTTCCAGATCTCAAACGCATTTCCACAATATACCAAAGTACGTAAAGATTAAATCCAACATATCCAAGTACGAATAGAAATAAATTCATGTACTTAGCCAATAACATATTACATGCGGGTAGCCAGGTTTTTTTAGGGGAGAGGATATGACCAAATCAAAAAACGGAACTAAAAATCAAGCTACATGGAATAGTTCCATAGATTTATTATTATAATGCTTAGAGTTTTTATATAATATCTACTCATGATCCCTTAATTAGTCATAGATAGAGTATAAATTGGTATATAATTTTTACTTATTTATCGTTAATGTAACTTGTGTATGGCTTTAATAAATTTGAAATGCTAATTCGGGGGTGTAAAGTTGCATATCGACTGCTTTGTTCAATGTCAATTTTGGTGTCATAGTGTATATGAAGGAGGGTCAGGGAAGGCACCCAATGTTGACCCACATGACATGACAGGCAAAGTGCACGCAATTTTTAACAACACAAAGACATTTGGAAACAAAACAACATCATATTGTTTGATGAGTTCGCCTGGCGTTGTTGGTTGTTCATCTGATTTCATTTTTGAAGATCTAAATTATAAAAAAATATGATATTTGACTAATTCTCGATCCATCTCTGCTTCTTTTAAACCTCTTTCTATGACTTCTCAATCCATCTCTGCTTCTTCTGAACCTCTTTCTATGACTTCTCAACCCATCTCTGCTTCTTTTAAACCTCTTCTTAACCTCTTTCTATGACTTCTCAACCCATCTCTGCTTCTTCTTCTTCATCCTTTGTTTTATTTTTCTTTGAAGCAAAAATTTTCAAGTGACATGCAATTCTTATAACACCCTCATCTCGTTTTCTTTTGTCAGGTTGACCCATTCTGAAATATGGTATATTTATATTATGTAAAATAATATTATTTATTAAGTTGAATAATAATATTTGATACTAATCAAAATTAATTAATTGTAAATTAATAATCATTTTAATATGTCATTTAATATTCATATTCCTTTAATTAATTTTAAATTAATTAACTCATTTATTATAACCGTAGCAGTCACCCTGCTGTGAAAAATCTTTTTGAAAATTTTACTTTCTAAAATTGGAGTCATTTTTGATCTCGTGGAAACATGATATTTGTTCATGTAATTAGTTATATGCATGATAGATAATTGTGTTCAACAGCTTTAATTAATCATTGTATACATACAATTTTTTAAAATTTTATAATACATGTTAGTACTACACGGTTTTTGCACTAAAAACTTAAAAAACAAAAATAAATTGTATAATTATCTGGTACGTTTCTTTCAATCAAAAATAAATTGTTATAAACAAATATAAATAAAGAGATTACTTAATAATTTATTTAATTAAACAAAAACATCAAAGTGATTAAATTTTATTGAAATTTGTAGATGGGAACTCTATATAGAGTGACTCGTCACCAAAACATGTTTTTGAGCTGAACTTTGGTGATGCGTCACCCAAGTCACCCCCCTGGCAACGCCTCTATTATAATGATTATTTGTAAAAAAGCAGAAACTCCGAATATTTATATAATATATCTATTCTTTAACTAGATCTGCATCTAAAAAAATGAATGCATTATAAAATTCCATAGAAATTGACTTTGTTTTTAATATTGACTCTAAAAATAGGAAAGCGAAATTGTTATGTTAGTCAATTTCTATGAAAAATTCCTAGCCAGCTTGTTATGCAAAAACTTCCAATTTAAAGTTATAGGCATAATACTTCAATTTGACAAGCCGCGGCTAAGCCTTTAATTTTAGAAATTGCCGCTGATCTAGCTTCTTGTAGATATAGTGTAATGTCTATATACTCCAGACTAGCCAAAATATGGTCTTAATCATAGAATATTTATACATAAAGTTTCAACTCTTATTGATTTTGCATGCTGTTTAATACTACTCTTTGTCTACCCATTAATGCAAACTTCAGAGAAATATAACGATTTTCCATCGAAAAAAATTTACAATACAATGCATATGAAATCAATAAGAGTTGAAAATCTATTTTATTGTCTTAATCATCATTCAAATATATTAGAATTAAATAAGCATAGATATCAATAAATTTTGGCTATTTTGGAGATCTTTTCTTTAAATATTTGATTTATCGTGGATAATACATTGTGTAACAATAGATATTTTTGAAACTTTATTGATATCTTTGGTTTATAAATTTAGATATCTACATTAAAATTTAGCTGAAAGATGCTTAACACCACATGAATTAATAATTTTGTCTAGTTCGGACATAGGATGAAAAATATTAATTAATTTTAGTATATTTAACAGGTACATATACATAAATATATACACAACGAATACTTCGGTCATTATCCATTCGTATATACTCATTTCAATTTAAAGTTAGCTTTAAAATTCATTTTAAAATGGGATAAGAGGTATAATTATACCAAAAAAAGTAACTATACCTATGTTATATAGGCGTTGCTATATTATTATCAGTGTGAAATTACAAAGTACAGCATAACTTTAATATATTTAGCAGGTAGCTACGTAGTAAATATGCTTTTTTTCTTTATATTTTGTATAATTTTAATTTGTTTTGATATGTCATTTTATTTGCTAATATATGCTTATTAATAATGTTCAAAAAATAGATATTGGAATTTCTCCGTGTACTCGATTCATCGGCTGCATAAAAAATATCGATGACTCAGTATAGGGTAGTCGCTTCTATATGTCATATATTCCTCTGCGTTTGGAGATATAAATATATAATACTTGTTTCCAGATAGTTCGGGTTTTCTGGATATAGTTCTGTTTTTACGATAGAATGATCTTTCAGATATATTAATAATCCAATGTAAGAAAATATAATGCCAATGTATATATGTCGTATTCACAAATTAATGAAAATACTTATATTCAATTAAATTATTTTTTAAAAATGTTTTTATTATTTTGTAATGTTTTAATTATTCAATGAATCAAATAAATTAAATAATTTAATAACAATGTTTTTATTATTTTGTTTTGTTTTAATTATTTAATGAATAAAAAATATTAGCTTCTGTAGTAACCAGTAAAATTTAAAAATGAAGAGTTTTAGGAATTTAATAAAATTTTCTAAAGCAAAACTAAATTTATTGAAACACAAAAGAGTAATACTGATTATTTTAAATTATTTAATAAAATTTATCATAAATATTATATTTTTGCAAATCAATAATATATTATATACAATTTATTATGTACTATATATTGCACATGATAATGATATAAGTTAGTGGCTATTAATACAGTGGACAAGTCTATATCCAGTACTTTCAAAATGCTATTAACCCAGACACTGAATATTCTAGTTTCATATTCACAAGTTAGATTTTTGTAATTTATTTTAGAAAGCATTTAATT
Organism: Vannuccia rotundouncinata; assembly: GCA_034780395.1. Classification (NCBI taxonomy): domain Eukaryota; kingdom Metazoa; phylum Platyhelminthes; order Proseriata; family Coelogynoporidae; genus Vannuccia; species Vannuccia rotundouncinata. The sequence goes on along the minus strand of JAUZNC010007450.1, from coordinate 1,373 downwards.
TTTTACTGTCATCACTGAAAATATATTATTAAAAATATGGCAGGTGATACTGGTATGACTATAGTCAGACTCTACAAATGAATTGCTATTAAACCAATGTGCAAAAATATTATAGCCATTAAAATAAAACTATTCAATTTATTTATAAACTCACTAAAATAAAATTATATATCTCATTTATAATTAATATTAAATAATATATGTCATTTATAATTAATATAAATTAATATATCTAAATATAATTAATTATATTCCATAGTGCATATACTATTAACTTTACATATAGCAGCTATTAATATTAAATATTTGTTTAAATTATTATATAATATAGATATATATTTCTGAATTATATTACATTAACTTATTATAACCTATTTATTATTATAACATAGTTTTATATTTTAAACCATGTCATAAACCAAGTCAAAAACTAGTGATACCAATAGTCCAATTTATTTTTTAGTGTCTAACTTGTTGTACCAATATCAACTTTATAAAATATCCTATTTAATTATATGCAAATTCATAAATTATATATTTACATACCTTTTTAATATACATAATAAAGGATAATATAACTGATAATAGTTTAATAACAGCAAAAGTAAAGTATATGTTAACAAAAAATATATAGTCTAAAAAAATTATTTATCTAACTATCTTACTGATTTGAACTGAAAAATACAGATATTAATGCTTATTAGATTAATTAACTATTAAAGAAATTAAACATCTAAATAAAGTAGTGGCTTTTATCCTGACATGTTAAGTATTTTTTCTCAATAAGAATTATTGCCAAGATCTTAGACATATAGAGCCTAATTTTATATATGAACAGATAAGACATTGCTAAAATCCTAAACAAGCAATTGCAATAAAAATTACATAAACATGAACAAGTTCTGGTTAATTAATTTAAAGAATTCAATAACCCACACACTAAATATTCCAATTTCATATTCATAAGTCTAATTTTAAATATCATTTTAAAAAGCTTTTAATTGTATTACAATCAATAATGAATAATTAAATAAAATAACTATATTTTGTGTGTTAACAATTATAAGTACAGGGTGGCGCACATAGATATACCCATTAAATAAAAATATAATTTTACTGAAATGTATTTATTTTCCAAATTTATTAACAGAATTTTAATAACATAGTATGTACATAGTTTAGTAGTCTGTGTGACCCCCACGAGCTGGTGTCACAGCTGCCAATCAAGCAGGAAAAGAACGAAATAAGCTATCAAACAAGTCGGTGTCATTCTCCAAATTTGTGAGCACATTGTGTAGAACATTTTGCAGAGTTAACATTCCCTGCTGAAGATTTTCTGGAAACATATGAAGTGCAGATTCAACTTTGTCCAT
>JAUZNC010007439.1:0-33688 GCA_034780395.1 Vannuccia rotundouncinata | reverse complement strand
CTGCGGTCCTATATACACACCGGCGCAAGGCTTAGTTAGCATACAGAGCTAACAGCCAACTGCCGTTGGCTTAGATAGTGGCATGTTATAATGAAGGCAACTGAGGATCATGGTGTCGAAATTATACGTCTGTAGTCAATTAGGTTCATTGTTAAGTCACACATTTTCCATTACTAAGTATAAAATAAATACATCTAATAATTGATTAACAATTTCCGTATGTTTACTGTACATAAAAAATAGTACATACTAAGCTCACTATAAAGTAAATTTTATGTCGGTCACTTCGAGTACGTTTTTAAGAGATTTTACTGTATAAAATATCAATAGGTCTGTCTAAAATGTTACATACAGTTACAAAAAAAGCACCTTTAGAGATATTTCGTTGAACGAAATATATTTGGTTTCGACCACATTTTTTCCAACTATTTTTGTTTTGGGAAGTCGTAAGATTTAGAGTCTATTCTTTTTTTATATAAAATATATTCTTTTTTTATTTTTTTGTTTATTATATTTCTATACTTTTATATAAAAACGATATTTCAAAAGAATGAACACGTGTCTAGTACTTTTAAAAAGATAAAATGGTAAAAAAATTGTATTTTTTTTTAATTTTAAAGAATGATAAGCGACCATACTTGTTTAATAAGAGATTTCGTGTTTTTGTTTTAATAAAATAAAATATTTATTAAAATATGCTTTTTGGGAAAAACGAAAACATTTTCGGCTAGACGTATTCTTGGAATATCCAAATGAAATTTGTGAAGATATTTCAAACCGTGTTAAATTTTTGTATAATCATGTTTTAAGTAAGTTTATAATGTGATTAAAAATATATTTCAGGTTTTAATAATATTCATGGAACCAATAAATTCCCAATTTGACAATTTCCAAGTCAGCTGTATGATAATTGATATTCTTTCGTTTTACAACCATAAGTTATTTTAAATAAAATAAAATATTAAATGTTCGTTAAATGTTTCACAAAATCAATTATATTATTTAAAAATATTTTTAAAGCATAGTAACTATGCATAAAGTTCATAAAAATATTTACAATGGATATAGTAACCATATGGGGTATGAATATATGCATTTTAGTGTCGGTATTTTTTTTGTAATATTATATAGTTACTGACTGAAAGGTGTCAGTGGTAGAATTAAAGGTAAAACTATAACTATATAATATTTGATAATAAAATCAATACAAAGTATAATCAATCTTATTTCTAACCACAAGACCTGGCTACCACTCCTTTCAGTCAGTAACTATTACAAACATTTTTCAGATGCTAAAATGCATATTTACTCCATAATTTATACTTATATTCTGAGCCAAAGAAACTCCTGCAAATACTTAGGTTTGTGTCCCACAAGTCATTTGATGCATCTTTCAGTACTTACTTTTAACAAGTGCCCAGTTTCCTTCAACAATGTATGTGTTAGTTAAAAAAATTAAAAACAAACTAATTTCTACACCTTATTGATTTTTTAAATATTTTAATCCACATAGGTGATATAGAAGACTTGGTAGAGCCAGGTCTGGGCTTAGAAATATGATTTTTTAAAACTTTTTATCAATTTTTAATCTTATATTACAGCAATTGTTTTATAAAATTTTATAATTGTAAATTAACATATATTTAACGTATATTTAACATCCCAAAAATGTAGCTGGGATGGAGTGGTAAGTATTAAACATCCTAAACATCCTAGGGACATTTATTATAAATAAGTGATAAACATCCACTGGATGTGGGTAATAAATGTCTCACCCAAAAAATAAAAAATTATTGAAACTTATTTAATTATAAGTCAATCTATTAACAACATACACACTAGCAATTGTGAACTTCATATATCTATGCCAACTAAAATAACTATGTCTGAACAAGCCATTACTATCTCAACAGGTATTACAATAGATCAACTTGATTCCACTCTCTCTAAACAACGCAACGAAATCACAGCCGATATATCCACTGTCATCTCTGCACACCTACATGACTTACTGCCGACAATTTCACTTCAGTCTACTGAAATAAACGATTTGCAATCTACAGTCACAAATCAAGCGCAATGTATTAGTCAGCTTGAAATGAAAATCGATGCACCTAAATATAGCTTAACAGCTGTTAATAATCTTGGAGTGGAATTCTGTCATATAATGGAAGATGAGAAACAATGCACCAAAAAGAAATCAAACATTATAGTGTTCAACTTACCAGAAGCAACAAAGGACACAGACATTACTGCCCATGACCTTTTCACTAAAATGAACATAAATAACAACATTAAAATAATATCAGCTTGGCGGATTGGAAATAAGAATCCAGCCAAACCTCGACCAGTGATTATAAAACTTCATGATTCTAAAAATAAAGGCATTATCTTTTGGCATTGTTCCATTCTACGTGAATTGCCTGCTGGCAATTCTCTTTCCAACATCTAAATAAAAAATGACCTTACTAAGCTATAGATTGAGGCTGAGAAGGATCTTGTATCTGAACTTAAAAGATGACATGCAGCAGGTGAGAATGTCAAAATTTACCATGGGGCCATAAAACAATTATGACAACCTATCAACACCATTTGAACTACTACAGTAATAAATCCCAACATAGCCCATCCATGTTCTGTACCACTCGCTCATGCTCAACTCAACTGCATCTCCCCTCTCCAACCCACAAACACCCAAATCATCAAATTGCTGGACAATGGCCACTGCCTCCTCTACAGCATTGCCACAGTCCTGAGAGAAGCTGGGTTCCAGTTAACTTTAACTCAATTATTGACCTCATCAGTGATTTTTTTTTTCTCATTTTCATGAATACTCCCTGTTCTGTCCAGGAAGCAACCTTTTTTGCAGCTGTCTGACTATTTAGTGTGTAAAATTTACAACACTTCCTTCAGGGACCTAGTCCCTCTGATCCTCTCTAATGCCTTACAAAGAGTCATTAGAATTTTTGACACAACCCTCTTCACCTAAAGGGAAATCTGCCCATGCATAGTTCATCCTTACCTCAGCCACCTTAGCATTGTATTAAGTAATAACCACTATGACACAATTATCTCCATGTCAACAGTTTACCACCCACCTGGTGGGAGTGACTGTACCATGCTTAACTACTTTCAGGAACAACTTACTGACTCCCTACTGCATCGATGAACCAAATGTCAACAACAAATTCAACTCCCTTAACTCAATTCTTTTCAACATCTTACAGGACACATGCTCCTTTGTTTCTAAGGCAAAGAAAAATCACCTGCCATGGATCAACAATACTATCTTGAAATGGAGATGTGCAAAAACTAGGTCATTCCATCAAAGAAATTATGAAAAGGCCAGATTCTTCAGCTTGCTAATTAACGAAAGGATTGTTCTACGTAAAAAGAGGTTCATTGACATCAAGCTCAATCAACAACTCACCCCTTGGCTATGGTGGACAAATTTGAACTGCCTTCTTAACAGGAACTGGAACAAGAAGTGCAGATCTCATCTGACTCTTATAGATGGTACTTGGTCTGATCCCAAAGTTATAGCAGACAAACTTTGCTCTCATTTTAGCTCGGTCACCAATCTCCCAGCTGCCAATGAACCTCCAATTATGCTTCCAGCAGGGATGTGTCTCAAACCTCCTGCCCACACCAAAATACTTAAATATCTCACAACCATTAAAGAAATCAGCTCTCCTGGATCTTCTGGTATACCTGCTTGGTTGCTGAAGAACGGTCGCAATTACATCATAGAACCCATTATGAGTATAATCAGCCAAATCTTCCAAGATCGCCAATTTCCTGCAGCATGGAAATTGGCCAAGATCTGTCCCTTACCAAAAAAGGCTTCACCATCTACACCAGCAGACTTCCGGCCCATCTCACTCTTAGATATCATTTCGAAAATTTGTGAAAAGGGTATTTGCAGGAGATACAAATCCCAGATGAACTACCCAAACCAACACGCCTATATTGACAATGGTGGGACTACAAATGCCCTAATATCAATTTATGATAAATTGACCAGAGCGCTGGACCAAGGTGTACCATATGTCAGAGCCATAATGGTCGACATGTCAAAGGCCTTTGATAAAATGCGTCCATCACTATTGCTGCCAAAACTGATCTCTGCAAACATGGACCCTGCATTTATTACACTCACTAAGAGTTTTCTACTGGAAAGATCTCATACTGTCCTCTTCAAACAAATATCTTCCTCCTGCACCGAATCAATGGTGGTGTACCACAAAGATCAATTTTGGGTCCCTGGCTATGGCTGACCTACATCTCAGACCTTACACCCAGTCAAGATCATGATATCTATGTGGACGACCTCACTGTATCAATATGTTCTGGTTGCAATGAGTTAAAGCTGCACAACAAGGCTCATGAGTCTGCAAATGAGATCCAGAAATGGTGTGAGGAAAACAACATGATCCTCAGTACCACCAAAACTGTAGAGCTCATTGTCAGTGCCAAAAAAAGTCGCTATGTCATTAATCCCATAGTTATCCAGGACAGCCCTATCCTTCAGGTGGAGTCAACTAAGCTGCTCAGTATTACGACAGACCACCATCTCACTTTCAGAGAGCATGTTAACATCTGCAGAACAAAAGCCTTACAGCAGATTTTCTGGCAACGCACTCTCCACAGACACAGTGGCTGTACCAGTGGTCTCATTAATTTGTACCTTTCCTGCATACAAAGTTTGTTTGAATACGCTGCACCAGCCTGGTTCCCTCACATCTCTAGAGAACAGCAGTCAATCATCACATGAGTAGAAAAGGGTGCCATGTGTGAAATCTTCCTCAGAATGTCCTACAATGAAGCCATTGATAAAGCAGGAATACAACCAATCCTTGACCACCTCAAACATCTCGTCCTCCAGCAGCTAAGAAAGATGACAAAACCTGACACCCACTTAATTACCTTGTGCTCCCTACCCAAGGAGAAACAAGCCAAAGGAGTACCAGGCAGTCCAACCAACTCAGGATCCCTCAACACCAACTGGCTCTCCATAGTAAATCTTTTCTTATCACATCTTGTAAGGCTTACACGAAAGCAGCAACCTGACTCACACTGTTTGAACTGTGCTCCAATTATTATTTTTTTTTAATTATTATATACTTATTATATATTACCTTTATATATATATATATATATTGGCAATAAAATGGTGAGTGGTCCATTCTGGCCATGACTGTAGATATTCAATCTAAAATAAATGCATTAAAAATTTGTAGCTGGCTTGTTAATCAAAAAACATCAATTTGAATAGTTAATTTAAAATTATAAGCATATTATTTCAATTTTATTGATTACTTTGAAGTTTTTTACCTAACATGCAATGCTGACTAAGCATTTCATTTTAGATTGCAGATCTAGTTTTATTTATATTGTGTAATGTCTATGGCTCAAATATGTTAACCATTTTTTCCATTTGTCATGGTACTTACTGAATGATAAAACGCCTATAAAATCTCTACCTTTTCTTTTCTCTATGATATACACATATGTAATAAAACTTGCCATTTATTATTGTTTTGTACATTTACTAAACTAAACTAATATAATATATTTTTTTTCGTTTTTATAATAACGAAAGTTTATAAAATTCAAGTTCAGTATTATAAATATATAGCACAATAAAATCACATTCATCAACTGAATTGCGCAATATTAAATTATTTATTGGCTGTGTGAACGCCCACATATTGTATATAATTTTAAATTAGACCCTAAAGGTAAAGGTTTTTTCCATCAACTTGGAATTCCTGAAGCTATCAATATTACAAATAATGCAGATGGGAATCTGAACTTTAACATACCATTGGTAAAAGGTTAAATCAAAAAATTATTTATGAAATTATGTTTATAATTAAAATTTAAAAGGTAAATTTATTTGAAAATGGAATAATAAATTAATGTATTTAATTTTTTGCATTGAAAGACTATATATAAAAAGCAGAAATATTAGATTCTGAAATTAAGTTAGTGAGTTTTATATAATTATGCAATGTCACTCTAGCTCGTTTATCTAATTAAATTTGTATTTAGTTATTAATTGTACTTTATATTTTTAATGATGTCTAAAAAAACACTATTTATTGTTAGCCTATTCTAGTTTTCAAATATATTATCATGTGAAAAAATAACTGCATGAAAAATTCAATTTTCAATATTGATTAATCAAAATAATTCCAATAGCTAAAATACCACTTGAAATTGAATACTGCATTTTAAAAAGTGGAAGAATATACAAAACATATTAATTATAACTAGAATTCATATTTCATAACAGTGAATATATACAAATTTAACAAATATTAGTCAATGTCTATATCTGATATAATTTGTAGTCTTTGAATTGATGTCTTTGTTTGCCTAAAATATGCATAAAATAAAAACAAATTTAAACATTCAGAAATTATTAAAAATATTTATAAAAAATTATTTAAATATATTGAATATATTCCTATTGGAATTGGTCCACATTATGTATTGCATATAATAGTGAATTGTTGGAAAATAATGAATATTGAACTTAAAACTGATATATACACTAGGTATATATACAAATTATGCATTTATATTAACTTTTGTTTAACTTTTAACAAATCTCAATCAATATAACTTATACAACCAGATTACTGTTCCATATATTATTTTTATGTTCATTACAAATCTAAAAACCACAACATCAACTGATACACATCCTTCATGGGGTATAGCAGTGTTAATAGATAACAAATTTGTTATATTTATTTGTAAAACAACTATGCTTAATAAATAATGAGTTTCAAAAAATATTTTATCTTTTTATTAAAAAATTGTAATTTAATTGATATCATATTTAATTGTTAGTCTTCTTATTTAAATAATATAGTTACACTTATTTTACATTGCTGTTCATTATTAAAGTATTTCATGTTTTATAATAAAGTAAATGAAGGTATAAGCATAATATAATGGTGTGTTTGTAAAGTAATGCAACAGAAATATAACATTTATTAAGCATTTATAAGTATATAAAGAATGCTAAATTTTACATTTATCTAATTAAGTGAGTGAGGTAAACAAATATAAATATGTTTATCAATGGTAATTCTCAAAACGCCATTCTTACTAATGCACTTAATGATACTGGACCAGACAGATCAGTACATGTTTGGCACAAATCTGTCTATTTCACTGATGGCATTTGTGACTGGCGCTTTGAGTTGAGCAATTTAGTATGATCATAAGCAATAAGTACCCCCAAAAAATAAAAAAGTCACATGGGGTTAGATCAGGTGTCCGGGATGGCCATTCGATTAGTCCTCTCCATCTAATCCATACTGCAGGAAAATTTGCATTTGAACACCTGCACTATTGTACATCATACTGACAACCCATTTTGCTGGTCGCACCTCCCAGCTGTGCCCCTTGTGACCAGAACCAGTTTTGTATTATGTCGAAGTAAGTCCAATGATACTCCTTGACGAAATGGCAAACCATACATGAATTCTAGACAAAAACACTGCAGTTATGTCCATTAATTTGCCCATTGAGCTTGAAAATTGACTCGCAGGACCACATGATATGATAAATTGATGTTGGATCATCTTCTAACATACAATTTCAATCAAAAACAGTTGAGTAACTAAAATTATAAGCTGAATGATTGACAAATTTACTTGCAATACAGCAGATAAATGTCTCTCTTAAAACTGCTGATTAAAACATTTCTTTGTTGAGCAAACTTGGACGACTGGATAGTTAATGGAAAGTTCTAAGAGAGATACTTGGTTCATTCTTGATGATAAAAACAGTTGTTACAAACTTTCAAATAAGACTTAGTACAATTGAAATACTGTTTCTGTTTGATTTCAGATGCATAATATTTTTTTACAATATAAACAATTATAAGACCATATTAAGGTCTTTTCACAGCTAAGAATAAAATGAAAAACAGCAAGACATAAATATTAATTTGAATTAAAAACAGTATTGCATTATTTATTTAACCAATAGATATGGATTTACAAAGTATAGATACTAATTTTAATTTTAAAAAATCGTGTAGTGTTCCTTTACAAACACCCTGTTTATATATAATTTGAATGTAAATATATTATCCTTTTGCCCTTCCATGCTACCTTAAGAGGGAGACACTTATTTTGTCACCAGCTTTTTTTAAAAAAAGGGTAAAAACTCAATTTGAAAACTAAGCAAATTTATTTTTACTGTTATCTGTATCAAATTTATATATATTAAATTCATATTACAGTCTAGTACAGTTAAACTGTACGCCCATACAAAATAGCCCTGTTTGTGCATTGTCTGGTATATACAAAATGAGTATAAAAAAACACAAATAGTAATACACTGCTCTATACAGTATGTACTATGTATGTATGATACTATAGGTTCACTATTTGATGCCATCAGAAATTGTTAACAGAGGAAGAACATTTTGCAACTCATGATATTTTAATTAATTTGTAATATATGTCAATAGAGATTATTTTTAAGTGTAGCATCCAGTGAACAGTTTATGCATGTCCGGTTTATAGTTAAAAATTAACACAGAAAAGATACAAGAAAATTGTTGGTTCATTATTTAGCATCCAATTTGTTCAATTTTCCGGATTAAGTGCATCTGGTTTAGCCTTAGTAGACTGAATATATTTCATGCATTAGATTTTTCTGGCTTTTTAAACACCATAGGCCATTATTTTAAAAATAAAACAATCATAATATAATATTTTTACTAAAAAATCAGTGAATTTTAATTCTAATCAGATTGATTTTAAGACTGATGTGATTTTTATCAACTTGGGGACTGTTTCATAAAAAACTATTAGGATTCTACTATTACTAATAAATCATTTCTACTAATTATAGAATTTTGTCTGTTTTGTGTTTTGAAAATTTAATCACTATTTGTACATTAATTGAATATATTATACATTTTTAGAACAAGTTTTCTTTGTCATGTCTACTGTCTATAATTATATATATATATATAATACATTTAATACATGATTTCCTTTTTAATTTAATTTTCATATTTAATATGTAAAAATCTAGGAAAATTTTATAAAAGTCTAAGAATTTCGGAAAATTAGTAAAAGTCTTGGAATTTATAATCTCTGTTATTATCAGTTTGCTGGTCCAGAACTATATATGGAACAATTTTATTTTTCAAATTTTATATTTTTATTCCATATTTCAGTAACTTAACCATTACATAGAGAACTTTTTTCATCACTTTTATCGATTGTTGGTTTACATTTAGGGCTTGTTACTTAAGTGTAGTATTTAAATATACAACCTAAATGATGCCATGATCATATTTTTGCTACCTAGGAAAGTGCTGAAATTTCTAATTGAGTCTCGGAAAAAATCTTAAAATAGTTTTTAAAATTTTCTTACGAAATCTGTCTATAAAATGTACTCAATTTTATTTAATTTTTTTCAAAAGTTTTGTGTTCGATTTACAGCATTATTTATAACATATTTCAATTAATTTTTTATCAATTTTTTATTTTTATAATAGAATGCTTACACTTATATTAATCAAGAATATGAATTCAATAAAGAACCTGATTGAAATAATCTAACTCAACCATAGAAATATAAATACGGTAGAAGCAGCATGTCTATAGAAATGCTGTTGATTTTTAATCAATGAACATGTACATAAAAGAGCATAGTAGCTCATAGTATTTTCGGTTGCATGAAAAAATTACTCATATGGATCAACTTGCAGGCAGGCCTCCCAGTTCAACACACAATCACATTTGTCGAAACGTTCTTTCACTGATTTTTCAAAGAGTTTCCACAGGAAATCGCACAAACTCATCTTGAATAATGATTTTTAAGTCTTCTTTATTTTGTGTTTTCCTTGCTATAATTATGGGCTTTATGAGACCTCGTAAGGCATTATCGCAGGACGTGAGGTCAGGGCTACATGCTGGCCAAGGAGTCAGTCCAAATTTGGTCTACCCAACGATCCTGAAAGGTGTTCGTTAAGAAATTATACTTGGCCGATTTTTCTGTAATTTGGTATGAGGGTGTATCTTTATATGACCTTCAATATTCAAAGTTTTGACATCGCTGCCTTAGCATTGCATTAATCGATAAATTCTTTTAACAGAAATGTAGGTATTGAAGATATACACCATGTCTAAAAAGTTCAAGGTCAATGGCTGCTTAGTTGACAAAACGCGCCATTTAAAAAGGCCATTTTTTACACTGTCAGGGTGAAAATACGACCAGAAAGGGACCTCCAATTAAAAATCTGATGGCACTTACAAGCAAGAGAATTTTATAGCGCATATTTTCCTAAAATATTGGACCAATCGATAAAGCCTGCACAGCAGTTTAAAGTTTAAAACATAAACATTTTTTGCACAAAAAAACATGTCAAAAAAGTTGCGTGTCAGGGTGTGTCATTGTGGTATAAGGAAAACTCCGATCGATTCCAAAGTTTGCATAGAAACAATAGGCATCACTAGGTATATTATGTTAAAATTTTAAGGTCAAATGTCACATGGCTAAATTTTGGCGGGCTTTTTAAAAATCTTTGCAATGCACACACTTTTATAAAAGTCGTTGTAACTTATGGGACATACTGTATTAATAATGATATAGTCAGATAAATTCAATATTATCTGTTTTTTAAATTAACTTAATTGGCTAAGGAAAAAAATGTAATTAAAGGCTGACGCAACAGGGGGGCACTTGTACCCCTGACTAGTACATATATAAATAGTACACAAAATAATAAGTAATTCTCTTTCTAATAAATGATATTCCTTTTCTTGTGTATTCTTCAATTCCGCCATTTGAACCAAAATGATAACAGAGCACAAAATTTTAAACCATAAAATGAATACGGAAACCTATTTCGAGAAACTGAAACTCTTATTGCAGCGAAAAAGATAACAAGCCGCTTCTATTTATTTATATTTCTATGAACTTAACTGAATAATTTAATTTTTATTCAACCCAATCTTCGTCTAAGTTTGTTCTAAATTAAAATTATATTAAAATTTATAAGATAACTGATTGCTTAAATATTTTTTGATTTATAAATTTTAATTACTTAATTGTTTCCATATATCCTAGATTGAATCATCATCAAATATAATTCAATCATGGGAAGAAAAAAGAAGAAAACGAAAAATAAGTCGTCCTCAAAGCTCAAGTCCAAAGAGTTGGATAATGAAATTAATGGAGCTCAAGCAAGTACAATCTTCTCTGATGAACATGCTAGTTCACAAAATTACACACTTTGTAATAGTGTCACTGACACTACATCACATTCTCAAAGTTCTGATACTAAGGATACATCAGCGAACAAAAATGACACTACTGTTGCCAAATTAGATAAGAAAAATTACTCTGTTGAATCCAAATCAGATCAGAAAAATGACACTGCTGACTCCAAATCGGATCAGAAAAATGACACTACTGACTCTGAATCAGATCAGAAAAATGACAGTGCTGACTCCAAATCGGATCAGAAAAATGACACTGCTGACTCTGAATCAGATCAGAAAAATTACACTGCTGTAGTCAAATCAGATCAACAAAATGACACTGCTCTAGTCAAATCAGATCAGAAAAATGACACTGCTCTAGTCAAATCAGATCAGAAAAATGATACTGCTGAAGGCGAATCAGATCAAAAAAATGACACTGCTGTACCCAAATCGGATCAGAAAAATGACACGACTGACTCTGAAACAGATCAGAAAAATGATACTGCTGTAGGCGAATCAGTTCAACAAAATGACACTGCTCTAGTCAAATCAGACCAGAAAAATGACACTGCTGACTCCAAATCGGATCAGAAAAATGATACTGCTGTAGCCAAATCAGATCCGAAAAATGACACTGCTGACTCCAAAACAGATCAGAAAAATGAAACTGCTGTAGGCGAATCAGATCAGAAAAATGACACTGCTGTAGCCAAATCAGATCCGAAAAATGAAACTGCTGTAGGCGAATCAGATCAGAAAAATGACACTGCTGTAGCCAAATCAGATCAGAAAAAAGACACTGCTGTAGTCGAATCAGATCAGAAAAATTATACTGCTGTAGTCGAATCAGATAAGAAAAATGACTCTGCTGACTCCAAATCAGATCAGAAGAAAGACAATGCTCTAGGCGAATCAGATCAGAAAATTGACACTGCTGTGATCAAATCAGAACAAAAAAATATTACATCTGTCCACAAAACAAATGAACAAAATGACACTACTTTTTATAATACAAATCAGAAAAAGGATAATTTTACCGCTAGTTATAGAGATGTTACTGTAGGTGGAAAGGCTATTACATCAAATAAGAAAAATCCTAAATGGACAACTAAATTGAAACATTTTTGTGGTAAAGTTATTCGATGGGTTACTTCAACTGACGATCATAGCTCCGATAATATGGAAACCACAGAAAGGGAATTGAAAGAATTTGTTCAAGTTTCTTTTAATGTGTGTGTGCATTCTGATGATTTTAATGTTGATTCTGATAAATTGTTTCTTTTTTGTGGTAATCCACTTTCTGATTGGAAAACAGGACTTTTGGAAATTGAACCCGTTAAAAAAATATCAACTGGCATGGAAGAGTTGATTTTGATGAAAGGAGAAATATTTATTCCAAAATCTTTCCTAAATAAACCTATTCCATACAAGTATGTTAAAATACAGCCAAACTCTGTGGAAAATTGGGAGAAATTTGATGAGTCCTTATACGGAGCTATATTGAACAGGCAACTTATTGTGACAGATTATTCCGATGTCCTTGACATATATGATAGCATTGTTTATATTTGTAAACCTCCTCAAAATCATATTGGAGCTCGACACCGAGCTTTAGCTGAATTGTTACCAACTTTTTGTGATATTACTGAACTTGGAATTCATGATGCATTGCAAAAAGCTAATTCGATTTTAACATCGTGTTTTAACAAACAATTGATTTATGATTATGGTCATGTTATTCCATATTGTCGTGAATTTAATGTCAATCATGCTGTCAACAGATATATCAGAAAATTATTGGAAGTGTTGAAATCGACACCAGTTGACCAATCACATTTAAACGTTGTGGAATTTTTGTGCGTTTTTTCAAGTCAAGTTAAATTTCCAATCGAAAGCGCAACTTGGACAAACGTTTTGTTCTCGGTCTTGAGAGACAATTTTATCTCTAATGCGAAGATTAATTGTCCAAAATCAGAAAACTTTTCCTCATTTAAAGATGACTTTTTTAATGGATTACAAGATTTAGTTTGCCAACACATACAAATGTGTCATAAACCAAATCAATCTTTAACAGATTTTGATTATGGTACTTGGATATTTGCACTGCCTTATTTAGAGAACTGTCTTCCTAATGGTGAAGAGTGCATGAAATTAAAAAGTGGTTTTTTGAACATGTGGCAAAATTGTTTACAAGGAAAAGGAAATGCTTACAACACAATGGGCAATCTGCGCGAGACAATTGCTGCATTTCAACAATTAGGTGTCACAAATTATTCTTCCATGCTTCTAAAAATATCGAATAAACACGATTTTCATTTATTGATGGAAAAAGGAGATGTGTTTCAATTATTTGAAAGCAAAGATGTGTTACACTTTTTTTTAATTCGCTTTACAGAAATGTTTACATTTGATCATCCATCTTTGAATGAAGAAATTCTAAAAGTAAGTGGTTATTTGAAATATATTGCTCCTGATATGTTAGAATTTAATTTATGGATTAATATTCTTCATCAAACTCTAACACATATTCAAAACAGAGAGAATAAGAATATCGAACTTTATTATTTTATTGTTGATATTGCCTCACATATATCATTTCACGCTCTACAAAATGAACAATTGATTTCTGATGCAAATGAAATTAAAACTATTGCATTGCCTTGCATTCTTAAGTTGATAAAATTGCACCAATATCGGAATCTTGCTATTGCTGTTAGATATTTCTCACGATTAATGACACATTATGAATCTTCAAGCAATACAGAAGAAGTCCAAGCCGAATTTTTCGAGTTTCTAAAACCAAAATCTTTTAAAGGCTGCATAGATTCCTGTGTAAATTTAAATTTTGAGTTTCATTCCACAATTTCACGCCTACTTTTTGATAAGATTTTTGAGGAATTTAGCTCGCAAAGTAATATTGCATATTGTTGCGACTATTTAAAAGGGCTTGTGTTTTCTAGCTCAACTCAACTTGACACTTTTGGACTGTTTATGTCTCGTATTATTTTGCTAATCCATCTACCAGAACAAGTCGATGAACAAAGCTGCGTTGTTTTGTTTTATAGAGTTACTGAATCGGAAAATTTAGTCTCTATATTAAGTTTCATTCCTCAATTAGAATCGCATTTATCGGAAGATGCTCAGAAGAGCCTGAAATCTATTCACGATAATGTATCGTTATTTTACACAATGCTCAAAAGGGGATTGCTGACATTAAAGACATTGTGTGATTTAAAGCAAACGAATTTTAAATCTCGATTGATCACAATTGTCACCCATTTCACAGGTCAGGATCCAACCGATCTCATTTCGTTACGAATTCAAGAATTTGATATCTATAATATGGAAAGAGAGATAGTCAATGATTTTATATCATTTTTTAAATCAACTGGAAGAGTGGCTATAGAAAAAGAAGAGTTGGACAATAAATCATTTGGTCAAACTGACAACATTTTAGAAAAAGTGTTCAACATTTCTGTCGATATTGATAAGTTTCATGGTTCCAACGGCAGCAAAATTCCTTTTTCACTTGAAGATTTTGAAATTATGAAAAGCTTTTCAATTTATAAAAAAAGTAAATCCTTTGAACGAATTGTCCGAAAAACCATTTCAGATTTTGTAACAAATATAGGGACTAACTCGCACTCCAATAATCTGACCTTTCTAGATATAACTGAAATTTGTAAAAACTCATTCGAAGTTTTTCAAAATTTTCTCTCCGGACTTTGCGATGGCTCAATACAACTTCGACAAATAAAAGTTATTTTATATGAGTTTTACGAGAAAAATTGTCTAGCTGATGAAATGGAATCTCTGAAAGAACTATATGTGTGAATGACTCTTGGCAGGATTGCATTTCTCAGCAAATTAGAATGTTTTTTGAAAACGTTAAATATTCTGAAATTGCTCTGACTATTACAAATGTGAAAGAGATATTAGAAATTGACGATGATTACCCTGCCGTTGAAAACATTCTCTGTTCAGTCTCTGATGAAGAACTCTTTCTTGATAAAATGTTAAGCTCGATTGATAATGATTCCATTCGTTGTGGTGAAATATTTTCTAAATTTTCTCCTGATCTCAAGGATTGTTTGGATGCATTTTGTAATTGTACCCATTTAGTTATTTGGATGCGCGACAATGTGGAATCAGCTCAAGAGTTTAAGGTTTTTGTCGATCTAGCCAACATTTCAGCTGGTGAATCGGACCACGATGTGGACAAAGTACTCTGTTTTCAGTCGGCAGTAATGGCATACTCATCATTTTTTTTTGAACTAAGAGAATCGCCCGCTTTCAATAATTTCCTTCTTGCTTGTGAAAATCTTGACTCTAATCTTAAAAGGGATAACTTTCTTAAAGAAAAATTGATTGATGCAAATCGAAATGTTAGATGGATTGAAGAAATTAAAGATCGTCATGGATCAGTAGAAGCATCATCTCTCAATATGGTACAGCTAATAAATCAATCAGGAATCTACACCGTTGGTTTGTCCTCTCTAAAACCAGCAGTTTCGTATATTAAATTGCGATACAATACAATTTTAAACATTGAAACACAGTCAACAGAAGTTTATCACCGCGAAATGGGCCTTGAAGAGTTGTTGGAATTGGAATCAAAATTAATGTTAATTACTGTTGCCAAAGATAAGAGAAAACTTGTTGACCGATTAACTGAAACTTTGCATCATATAGTTAGAATTTCTAACTATTTACGTTGCCTAATTGAGGATGGTTGCCATTTATTTTCTCAATGGAATCTCACTGGCTATATGAATTGTGACAAAAAAGTGAGTATTCATATTGAATTCAATAATAAAAGTGATCAAATTTCTGGAACTAATCCATTAGACATCGAATTAACAAACGTGATTCAGTTTCTATCAAAATGTCAAGAATCGTGGAATAAACACATGCATGCCTTTAGGAATGAATTTCCTACTCTGAATTATTTTACAACCAATCAACTTCTTCAATTATCGTTGTTACTAGCAAAATTCAGGGACCAGAGTACTACTAAGTTAAATCGTGAAGCTACAATGTTAATACAGCACGTTGTTCCTCATGCTAATATCGATGAAGCTATTATAGTGCTCAAGGAAATCTTATTGTCCGATAATAAGGAAATGCAAGAAGCTATGATTGATAATCGATTGTCTGCGTCTGAATGCACTACAAAGTCAGAAATTGAAACCAGTACAGAGCACTCTATGCAACTAATGATTGATAAAATAGCTTCAGACTATACATTAGAGGCAGATTTTATAAAGTTAGCCATTAAAAAAACAGGGGAAGCATCAGACGTTGAATTTATTGTTCACTGGTGTCTTGAAAATATGAAAACTGACGATGATGATGATGATGATGATGATTATAGCTCATCACAGTGTTCTTTGGTGGATAAACTAGAAGAAAAAGAAATGTCAACCATTGAAGACGACCTGGCACTCAATCTAGAGGATTTTAGTCAAGATATAGCTAGTTCTTTTGATTTAAATTTGGACTTGGTTTTGACCGCGATTAAAAAAACAGGAGAAATTAATGACCGTGATAAAATTGTTGAATGGTGTTTAGAAAATCTTAATCATGATGTTGCATCTTATTCTGAAAATGAGGCACAATTGGATAAAGGCTCACGCCAAAATGGAATAGTTTTAACGAATGAAATATCTTTAGACTTTTCCCCAACAGTTCTAACTAAACAATTGGATACTCTTTTAACTAGTCTTGATGAAACTTGGACAACATTTCTCTCATCTGTGGATGACATGGAAGCTCAGGATTACATTAGCTTCAAGACACTTGCGTTGCTACTGAAGGAGTTGAACGTCAAATTCAATGAAAATATTAATAGAATATTTCCTACATACTTCAAGGAAGGTGTTCCAAATTTGGTTGTTTGTGGTTCCAAAGAACTCCACGCTATGGTACTTAGTCTATATCAGTTGGACAATGTTAAGCCGTTACCATCACTGGACGAAATTTTAATCTGTAATTCTAAAACATCTCGAGAAGAAATCGAACTACATTGTTTGCGAGCTTTTCATGACACCAAGGGCAAAATATTCTCTGTACTCCATGCTGATAGCATAAATTTTGATACTAGCTGTTTTGTAGAACGTTTATGCTTGACCAAAAGTACTAATTATAATTTTCGTCTTGTATTTTTCTCCAATAAAGAAAATGACGAACATTCGTTTATTTCAACAGCTTTCGATCAGTTTCGAGCTACCCTACCGAAACTAGTTAAAGATAAATTAAGTTCATATCTAATGGAACATCTTGAATGCTCAACTGAGGGTTCTAATGATTTCCCAAATTTATACAATTTGACGGTGATTGCATCAATCAGACCTGGTTGTGGCAAGTCTTTGCAAATAAGTCGTATTAACGAGAAGTTAGATGGAGTACTGAAGTCAACTGCTCTTCATCAAGAATCTATTGATCAAGAAAGGATACTAAAATCATGGAATTCTTCTCCAAATGAAACAACCATTTATCATCTTGATATCACTGAAGTAGTTTCGAATTCTTGTGATGATTTTTTATTTCATCTTGCTATCACAAGAAGCCTTACTGACACTTTGGGAAGTCTTTGGAAATGTTCACCAACACATGTTTATTTAATGGAAATAACTATGGATAACCGAAAAGATGACGAAGAGTTTGAGGAATCTAAATTCTCTTTTAAAGATTTGTTGCCTACAATATGGTGCACTTCCCCTAAAGAGTCACGTGATATTTATGCACACACTTTGGAAACTGAAACATACGTTGAAACAGAATTAGGTTGCACACAATGCATGGATCAAGACATATTTGAATCGGAAGATGTTCAAAGGCCGTTTCAATATTTAATATATTACCAAGCACAGAAATCACTCGATAACTTCAATTATATTGGTCCTGAAAAAAGTAAATTTGAATGTTTGAAAATACTTTTGAATTACTGTTGCATCGAGGATCCCACGTGGGGTGAGTTGTTAAATTTTTGCCGTTTCTTAAATGTCCAGTTGAAATCATGTGAAAAATCTGTGTTTTGTAATTCAGCAATTGTGGGGGAGGACCTCCCAAAATTCAAAAATTTCGTTGTTAAATTTTTGATTCGTATGTCAAAAGATTTTGCTACTCGTTCTGTAACCATTTCAGATCAAAGTGTTCTAGTTCCAGAAGTTTCTGACAGAAATCGATGGGAAAATAATCCTCATCCGTACATATTTTTCAATGAAGACGGTCATACATTATCCCTTTTTGGATTTCGAATTCGAAATTATTGTTTGATTGATGAAAAGAATGGTCAGACTATTGAACAAAATTTTATTTCACGTGAACTTCATGATGGACTAATTAATCAAGGAGTAGTGTTCAATAAGGCAATATCCACAATGTCTCAACAAGCACTCCGACAATATTATATTGAACAACTTTCTATGATTTTTGGAGTTTCTGGATATAATCCAGATTTGGAAACTAACTTTTACGAATTAACTTCAGATAATGTATTGAAAATGTTGGCAATACATATGAGATTTCGAGCAAATATTCCTGTTATTATTATGGGCGAAACAGGTACGGGAAAAACTCGTTTAATTCGATTTATTTGCGATCTTCAGCGTCAAAATAAATGTAAGAAAAATATGATTATCCTGAAATGCCACGGCGGAGTTACAGATCTGCATGTTTATAGCATTGTTCGTAAAGCTATATCTCTAGCTGAAGAAAATACCAATCAAGGTGTTCTGCAAACTATCTTGTTTTTTGATGAAGCCAACACTACTAACGCTATTGGCGCTATCAAAGAGGTCATGACGGATGGTTTAGTAGATGGAGATCCTATTCCGAAAAATATTGGCTTGAAATTTATTGCCGCCGTCAATCCATACCGAGCACATTCAATTGAAATGATTGAAAAACTAGAAAACGCAGGATTGGGCTATCATATGAAAGCAGAGGACTCATTTGATAAAGTCGGGAAGATTCCAATGCGCCGACTTGTTTATCGTGTGAAGGAAATGTCCCCCAGTCTTTTCCCACTTATTTGGGACTTTGGAATATTAGATGAATCTACAGAGAAAAAATACGTCACTCAAATGGTTCAACACTATATTTCTAAATTTGAATGGCCCTCTAACTTAGAACAATTACTAGTAAATGTGTTGTCATCTTGTCAAGAATTTATGCGTCAACAAAAAGATGAATGTTCATTTGTTAGTCTACGAGACGTTGAACGAACTTTGTCAGTTCTTGTTTGGTTTGTAGAAAAACTGAATGTAATTCTCCCCAGATTTCTGAAAAAGTTTCAATCTCGATTGTCAGAAACTTCATGTGATTTCAATTACTGCATTGTTTGGGCAATTGGAGTTTCTTATTATGTGCGTTTAGAAAACAGAACTGAATTTTTAGAAATCATATCAAATTGTTTTCAGAATTTTGAATTTTTTACAGAATCAAGAAATCTTAGTGACATAATTGAAATTTGTCAAGATCTTTTCATTGATGAATTGAGACTTGAAAGAGATATTTCCAAGAATGAAGCTTTGAAAGAAAATGTTTGGATGATGGCTATCTGTATTGAATTGAGGATGCCTCTGTTTTTAGTAGGAAAACCTGGAAGCTCCAAGTCATTAGCGAAAACAGTTGTGATGGATGCTATGCAGGGTGAAAATTCGTACTCTCCTCTTTTCAAGACGATGAAAGAAGTTCAACTTATTTCATTTCAATGTAGCCCACTTGCAACAGCTGAAGGAATACGGTCAACTTTTGTCCAGTGTCAAAAATATCAAGAAAAACAAAAACAGCATCTTGATCGCTTTGCATCTGTTGTGATATTGGATGAAGTAGGGCTAGCAGAAGACAGTCCTAAAATGCCGCTGAAGACTCTCCATCCATTGTTAGAAGATGGGTGTATTGACGATGATGAGGAACCGGAAGCCTACAAAAAAGTTGCCTTTATTGGTATTTCTAACTGGGCTTTAGATCCTGCTAAAATGAACAGAGGTGTATTTGTTTCACGTGGAACACCATCATCTGCAGATTTAAAGAAAACTGCTCAAGGAATTTATGCAAACGATAAAAGAGTTCATAGTTTGGAAACTCATATTGATGAATTAGTTCAAGGATACTGTCATGTATACAAAATTCAACCACGAGAATATTATGGATTGCGAGATTTTTATAGTCTAATCAAAATGCTTTTTAAGGTATGTCAAAAACAGCATACAATTACGTCCTCTGATATCATAGACAGTGTTGGAAGATGTTTTGGAGGTTGTTTTGAATCTTTCGTTCCAACTTCTGAATTTCTGACGCAATTAAAAACGGTTTATAGTGAAACTGCAGTAAGCACTGATTCTAATAAAGCTAAAAACATTATTTTTAATTGTTTAAATGATGAGGAAGAATCTAGATACCTTCTATTTTTGACAAAGAACAGTGCTGCTTTAAAAATCCTTCAAGACAATCCAACTTTACTCAAATCCGACAATGTTTCCATTCTTTTTGGTTCCAGCTTTCCCCAAGATCAACAATACACACACCTATGCCAGAACATAAATAGGATTAAAATATCAATGGAACTGGGACGAACAGTAATTCTTTGCAATCTCACCAACCTCTACGAAAGTTTGTATGATGCCTTAAATCAAAGTTATGTTTATTTGGGTGGATCAAGATATGTGGACCTTGGTTTAGGCACTCATAGAGTTAAATGTAGAGTCCATCCTAATTTCAGATTGATTGTTGTCGCTGAAGACACTGAGGTTTACGAAAAGTTTCCAATTCCCTTAATTAATAGGTTGGAAAAACACTTTCTTGGAATGCAAACATTATTGACTTTGGATCAAGCCAATTTTGTGGACACAATAAAAGAATGGGTTCAAAAGTTTGCCCATAATCAAGCATCAAATTATCACCCTGAAGATGTTTTTATTGGTTATCATGAAGATGCACCTTCTTCGATCATTTTCCGGATCTTAGCAGAATCATCATCTCATCAAACAGATCCAGATGATATCTTGACTCAAACAAAAAATGTATTGATCCAATGTGCAACTCCAGATTCCATCAGTCGTTTGTCTAACTCCAACCTGGAGCAAAATGAATGTCAATCTATATTTGAGAGGTACCACACCATACAACATCACGATTGTCTATATGACTTCATTGTTCATAGTCATTGTGAAGAAAGCTTACTAGTTCAAATCACAACTCATTGTCGTCTTATGACTGGGCTTGCTAGAGATCAATTGGCAAGACAACTAAACCTTACACCAAACAAAATTTATTTGCTCTCATTGCATCAAATTGACACCGAAGAACAATTTCGTAGAAAATTGGATTCGTTTTTGTCAAAATGTGACAACGATCGAATGAAAAATGTTATGGTTATTCAGTGCGATTTAGGAGTGAATAATGAAAACGGAAACTTGATTGATTGTGCTAGGTATTGTATTCAGGACAAAATTAAAGAATATCATATGGCGAGATATACGATTGTCCTTTTGATCCATTTACCAAGAGTAACAGGAGGAAGTTTTGTAGGTTTTCCTGGTGTTCCATGGGTTTGCACTCACATCGACGAGATTTCAAAAACTTCGCATCATTTGGACATTCCATCTATTAAACATAAGTCGATATCGGAGGTAATTTCAGATAATGATGATACGTTTAGTGAATTACTACTAGAATGCCTTCCTCGAGCAATTTCTCAAATGGCGTTCAAAAGAGATGAGAAGAATTTGAAGAGTATCGAAACTATCACTGCTATTTTAAAATGCACTAATGATCTATCTAGGAAATTTGTGTCAGTTTTAAAGAAACAAATTGTGTCGATCTTGTCCAACGATGAAAAAAATGGTCTATACCCAACTGACTGGATAGTATCATTAGCAAGTAAGAGTATTGACCTTAAGGAAGGTTGTACTTTTCAACAAACAGTATGGTTGCGTCTCGTCAAAATCGTTGTTCCATATTTGAAAAATATATTACTTCTTTTTGATTTGGACTGTGGATTAGAAAAGTTAGCTTCTTTGTATAACGCTTCGTGGGAAGATTACGATTTGGCCAATTTTTTTATAAATACATTTTGCCATATCAGCCTAACGGGGACATTGTTCAATTTTACAGAAATAGTGAAATGTAAAACATTTTTGCCAGATACATTTAAATCTGAAATTCCCTTTTCCTGGATATATATGATGATATTCGACGAAGTTCTTGGTAAACTCGGACCTAGTGCAAATTCGGAAACAATTGAGTCTACGTTAGGAGAAAGCTCTTTATATTGTGTTCTCAGGGAATTGTGTAATAGCAATGAAAAACACATTTTTACATTTCTTGAAGATATAATTTCAATAAAGATGAGTTCACAATCCGATTGCAAAAAATTTGCGACTCTTGTTTCACGAAATATATGTTCTAATGTAAACACGTTCCTTGATAACGAAATAGAAACTGAAGATATCGAGCAAACAAAAAAAGGAAACGGTAATAATCCTACGTCTGTCGGGAATGTTTATTGTTGCTTTTTTCGATTACAAAGCCGTATCCTCTTTTTTCGAGACCTTGTTGACTTAGACAGGAGAATTCTTCTAGACAAATCGTTTAAAAGTAAATCAGAAATTAGTACATTTACTTTAGATGTTTGTGGAATATCAGCTATTCTGAAACTGATTGAACCTGATCCAAAAGACTTAATTCAGTATTCTGAACAGTTAAAGTGGATAAACAAAGTTGATTTAATTATTCATCATCTGACCAGCTACTTCAATTATGTTGACTCTGAAAAATCGAACCTAGTGGATTTAATGAACTGCGTAAAAGAGAAAAGAGTTGACTTAATGCGTCTTGATGTTTTGAGGATATTTTTCAAATTTGTCCTGCCACAACATTTGTCTGAAGGTATACGTGAATGTGTTCTTAAATCTCTAAAATTGTTGTATAGCAGTTTAAAAGATTGTAATCTCAAAGTTAACACCAATTTCAAAAAAATTGTCAATGTTCTTACCAAAATGAGTACCGATTCTAGTCGACTACACTTCAGTAAAGGAGTTGAATGCTGTTTTATTTGTAAAGAATCAATGCTTGATCCCGTAGCTCTAGACTGTGGACATGTTGCTTGTTACGAGTGCATAAACGAAGTTCGTCAGGAGAGAATCGCAAAAAGCGAAAAAAATAATTGGATTTGTCCTGCGAAAAAATGTAGGAAGACTTATCAGGAAGATTATAAATTGCAAAAAACATCAGAATGTGACGAAGCTGTCAAAAAACATCACGAATTTCGTAATTTGCTCAATATTTTTTTTATCGAAATACTGCAACGATATGTCTTTTCGTGTGATTCTGCTCCACAACAAGAAATCTTGGAATCTCTTCTACGCTTCATTGTTACAAAAAAGTTGCGTAATCGTCATGTGAAGGGATCTCAGCTAGCTTCGAAAGAAATGAGTCCATTTAATGGTGATTATGTGGACGAATCACCAGTTGTGAGGTCTTTCATTCTTCAGTTGATACTCAGATGTGATTGGGAACATGCTGAAACGTTTTTGGACTCCTTCATTGAGGAACAACGCAAAATTAAAGAAATTGAAGATCAGCTTAATGACTTGTGCTTATTGATTATTTACGCTATAGAAGATTGTCTTTTAATTGAAAAACTAGGAAGACCAGATCGAACAAATAATAGCCTGAAGGGTATTCTGTCGAGAATCCAGCGTAATGCCGAAACGAATTTTACTGAAATCACATTGATACAAAAATTAAGATTTGTCGCGGAAACCCGAGCTGATGTGAGCTTTTTAGTTGATATTCTGCATGGTTATGTAAGCAATGGGCCTATTGATGAAGATATTGAAAATCTTATTTCTCAGTTGCCAAAATCGTTAATGCTTCTAAATAAGGAAGACCACCTTCAAGACTTTTTGGTTCGTATTTTATCAGAAAAATACGGGATAAACTCAATTTCTCAGTGGAAATGTTCAAATATGTTTTGTGAGTTATTGCCAAAATCACTCCATATTGTTCAACTGAAATATGAAACAGATATATTTCTACTTTATGGTGACAATTATCTTGCTATTCGAAAAGCTTTGAAGAAATCATTATATGATAAAAGTTTGGATCCAATAAAACCATTTTTTTCTGAAAATGATCCAAATAATTGTCTCTTTTGGTCCCTTAGTCTATTTTACACATTGATGATTGAAGCAGATAGTGTCAGTCAATTGAACCTTTCTGAAACTTTGAACATTTTTTCCGGTTACAATGAAGAATTTAGTGCTATAGCAAGCACCTTTTTGCCCACTTCGTCACCAATATATTCACTGTTGACACCATTTTCTGACTCGAAGATAAATAATCACGAGAAGTCATTGTTTACCTTTCTCTTTCATTTAAAACAAGCAATGCAATATGAATCCAATCCTCAGAAGCAAACATTACTAATGCAAATGTCGAACCAGATAAATCGCCAAGATGCTTACCTACCTACAATGCCTCAAGATGACGAAACAGAAATCCTAGAAAGCGCAACAGGTGTACCACAAAATGTTACGAATTATTATCGATGTCCAAAGGGACATATGTATGGTGTGGGTGATTGTGGCCAACGGAATGAAACAACAAAATGTCCTGAGTGTGGGGAAGTGATTGGAGCTGCACAAACTGGTGTACCTCCAGCAGCTATAGTTTTACAGGATAATACTCAACCAGGTCACATATTAGGTCCTGTCCAAAACAACGATCTGCCTTCCATTCAAATGAGAGGTCTTTCAGCTTTACATGTAGCGTTACTTCGATTCGTACTTCATGGAATGATGTTTTTAACAACAATCACGAATGGACTGGAAAGTGTGGCTACGATTATTAAGTGTACAACTGATGATGTCCAAGAGTTCCTCTTATCACACATGCGACTCAACCTTCTTCAAATAACGCGTGCATTAGGACAAAATGAAGATTCTGTTATTGTTTTGCTTCATTCTATTATCATGAAAATGAATAATTCAACCTCACAACTACAAGGCAATCTTACGAGCAAACTAGAGAGACGAAACTGGGAAACTTCTTTCTCTTATTTTGTCCTTTCTCCTTGTTTGAAGGAATTATGTGAAAAATTTCACCAGTATCAAATAGTATTGAAGGACGACAGTGTTGAAGGCGAACGCGTTCTTTTTGAAATTCTGAACAAGGAAAATATTGTTTCTGAATTCAGTGAATCTGATATTCCTTTTGTTTCATCCTTTTGGCACTGCCGTCGACGCATCACTATAGATAATTTAGAACAATGGATTGAGACAGCTGAGGATACTAAAGGTCGCCAACTTGCTGATATTTGTCCTTCTCTTTTTCATCTCATGACGAATAGTGAAATACTAAGTTACACAACAAAGATCATTCCTCTATTCAGACTGCAAACTACTCTCATCAGACTTTGTTCGGGTCGTTTAAACTTGCAATTTGTGGAAAAAATGAGCATCAGAGAGTTTCTCTTCTCCCAAATTGATGATTCTCGCCAAAGACAAATTCTCCTAGATCAAATAACTGACTACTTGCGAACGTTATCTCAATTATATCGTTATGTGTTCATGTGGGATCGATTTGGACGTGCTGCTGAGCATTATATTGACGTCGAAGGCAAGATAGATCTTTCAAATCTCCCTAAAGACATCACTGAATGGCCAGCTGCACTGTTATTCCCATTTAACAAAGGGTATGGACTTTGTGCAAAAGTAAGACTCACATTTTCTAAAAATTGATATATTATGATTTCTTTTAACAATTTTAACATTTTATGATCAAAATATAGGACTCATAATATTTAAAAATTGTATTATAACTAGCAATTTTGTTAATGTATCATAGTAATGTGGTTTTAAAAATGACCCATTAAAATATTGTCTTATCAATTGTACAACAATTATCGTGCCATAATTAATTAGTTAAAGTACTTCAAAATTCTACTTAATCTTAATGTCAAAATATTCGTATTGCAGATAAATATTTTATATACATGGCTTGAATATGTATTTTGTGGATTAAGGTCTCTGATAACGAATAATGGTAATACCTACGTATGTTATAGCTTTTGAACTACTTTAATTTGTCTACAAAGTCCATCGTTCTGCTATGTATGAAGTAATCTAGACTGCCGATTTGCACACGTCATCATACTATAGTACTTGATCATTTGTTGTAATTAAGTCTACATTAATATTAGGCGTGACATTTAAAGTATGATTTCAAGTTAAATGAGAAAATAATATAAACTTGAAATCAGTGTGAATGGTAATAGATGTTACACGTTCAAGTAATTTTTCCAGAAAGCCTGAATTTTATAGTCGTTAAGATTGTCGTAATTGATTCTTTGTATAACGAGTTTGTCGTGTTGACTCTAATTTGACATTTGTTCCACTTGAATAATAAATTAAAATTATGTTTTTAGATTACTTCTATTCGGACTTATTTTCATAAATTGTGTTACTTCTAAATCACGTTCTTTGTATGTAACTCTTTAATTGATTATAAAATCCACTTCCCCATATTGCAGGCCTTTTTCGCTTCCTAAATTTCCTATATATTTTTGGAACCTATGTACTCCTTATTTTTTATATATATGTTCCTATATATTTTTCTGAGATGATTCCAAAAAGTTTCAATGTGCACATTTAAACATTTCTAACCTCCTGTATT
This sequence comes from Vannuccia rotundouncinata, assembly GCA_034780395.1. Taxonomy (NCBI): domain Eukaryota; kingdom Metazoa; phylum Platyhelminthes; order Proseriata; family Coelogynoporidae; genus Vannuccia; species Vannuccia rotundouncinata. The sequence continues at coordinate 6,755 of JAUZNC010007439.1, read as the reverse complement.
GTTGGGACTAATGCGTAATGTAAAAAAAAATATCAATACGACATCACAATATTTCTAAATTATTTTGTGTGAAGACTGTGTACCTATATTATTATTATTCTGTGTACATCTGAACTTTAGTCGATACATTTATAAAGGTGTAACTATATTTTTAAGGTTAGATACAGCAGTATCGATTTTCATTGTTAAAAACGGTTTACATAAATTTTATGTTGTATATCGTCAGACTTCAAGAAACAATTTAAGATACAATTCAAAGTGTTTTAATATAAGCATAAAATTATTATTTAAATTTCTGAAAAATTTAAATCTTTAAATGTTTGGCCTTTTCTCGACGCAGGTCCTTCTCTCCGTCCTGATTGGAGGCCACAACAAGGCTCTGGCAGCTGGGAGGGCGGCCTTAACAACCGAGATGGAGACCAGCGAAGACGTACAGTGGTCTGATCTGGATCATGTAGTCACTGTGAACCAGATCAGTGAGTTCTCAATTGTAGCGTTCCTACCGGACCAACTGCATCTTCTCCTAATCAGTAATTCGCATCATAGTCTACACGTGGGTCAACAAGCAGCACCACAACTTCACATTGATCTTGCATCTCTCGAGAGACAAGTGGCTGACAGGTAGCTTTCTTTATTAATTTATTTAAATGACAAAACGATTATATTTTGTTTGGGGCATAAATGGGGATATTCTAATTTACAATTTCGTTTTTATTATATCTTCAAACCGGCACATACTATACATTGAGAAATCCAGAGATAACTTAGTTAGCTTGTACTTAGATAGCTTAGTTATCTTTTATAAATACTTACAAAGTACTTAGCATGCGCTTAATAAGTTTTCCCCATTTTTGGGGAAGTATTACAGCATATCAATTCTACAATACTTTTATTTATTTATGAAGAATAGTATATTTGACATCATTGACAGCATATTTCATAAGTGATGTGAGTTTATTTGGACTAATTTGCGCTGATCATTTCTGCCTGATCATGTCAATATGTACAGAGCAATTAACAAAGCTAGTAAAGGTTAGGAGTGAGCTGTGTTTATGTAATTAGACGTTTATCATATGAGTCGGTAATAAATTCGAATGAATGAAATAACGGAAATGTAAACATTAAAATGAATCTTCAAATTTAGATTAGACTAAAGAGGTAGTATTTGTGATAGTACTAGTGGTGGTGGACGAAAAGTACATACATAAAATGATACGTAATGAAAATTAGAAATTTAAGGATAATTAATACAAGTTGACTTTATGATTAGGTTCTTTTGAATGGCTTCGTGAAAATTGATGTTTTTGTTGTGTCGAGGAAGGATGGTGGTAGAGAAATGGCTTTGACATGTTTAATGATTATATGTGTAAACAGGATATGATTTCGTCGTGAGGTGCTCTTTGATTTTAGGTGAATAGTGCTTTCAATATGAAAGGCGTTGCAGGGAGAACATTGGATTTGATAAACACAATTTTGAGCAAAGAATAGGTTGTAGTTGATTTTATATTATATCTTATCAATTAATAATTATAAATAGTTTTCTTATTTCTAATTCAATGGATGTTGGTGTTATTTTCACTATGCTAACAGTTAGTTATCTTGCTTACTATATTATCAGACAAAGTGCATTACACAATTAAGATTTTAATCCTTCTTCGTTCGGTTCTTCTCCAGGTTCTTTCACGGTCGGCCGCGCATCTCAGAGATAGATGGTCTCCCCCAGTTTCACTTCGCCTCTTCGACAACCTTATGGACTCCTTCTTCCCAGCCGCTGATTGACATAATTCCCCAACAGAAACTTCCAGCAAGTCTACGACACCAGGTGGACAGTGAACTGACCAGCCTCCCTGAACTGTGTCACTTCCTCTCACTTCTACTAACCACACGAGACCTCCTCCGCATTATTTCCGGACGCCCAGATGCCCTCGTTGCCAAACGCATGCGTCGCCTGGGTCTATTATCCAATGCAACGTCGTTGACCTCGTCTGAGAACAACGTCTACCAGGATCACATTAATCGAATGCGCTTTCTGAACTCCCATCCGCAACCATGTCTGAAGCACATGGACCATCTCATTGAAGTGGTTCAATTACTCCGTTCGCGTCGAATGCTTGCCCTCAGGCAGAATCCCTGGTATGAGATTTTATCAGAAAAGTTGCAGACGCCTTTGCCTCAACTGGCGACTAAAGCTCTCGTAAACTTGATCCATCAAATCTCGGGACCGGAGATAATGGAACGTCTTCACTTCTTTATATTGAGTGCGCTAGTCAGATCTCCCTCGTCTCCAGCTATCGACGATGCCGACCGAGATGCGGAACTGATGAATCCAGAATGGCAACTGGGAGAGACGTTGACACCTTATCTTGAGGACAATGGGGTGGCCAACGCTGCACTTTATGAAGAGCACATTCCCAAAGAAATTTTAGTGAAACATGCCACTGCCTGTTTTGAGGCTGTTCATTCCATTGTGGAAGAGCATTAGTTTTTTACGTTTTCTCTTTAACTAATATAATACTAACTTTTATTGAAGTATTAACCATTTTTTTCTTTCAAGTTTAACCAATGTTAACATTAGTAAAAAATAATTTTGAATTATTTTAATGAAGATTTGTTATTGTTTTATTCAGAACTTTATTATTGTTTATCAATATATTTAATTACTTCTACACATATACACTATAGAAACAATATTCCATCTAGACAAGACAACATTTTATATTCAGGGATGTGATTCTTCCGTTTTTTAGAGTAACATTTTTTCGAACTCTACTTTTTAGTACATTCAATTATATTATATTGCACCCGCCCCATAAAAAAAAATATATTAAAAAATGTAATATTGCGCCTCTGGTAAACATTTTCCCATTATTTTATCATTAATAAATCACACCCCTGTATATTATTAATTCTTTTATAATAAATGATTACTATTATATATTTAGTATTAATCTTTGGTGTTTTTAACTTGTTTAACTGTTTTTAACTTGTTAAATAATGATGATTCTATAAAAAAAATTATATTATTCTATATTGTTCTATTGTCATTTTAATTTTGATAATTTGTTAAGTATCAAAATTTATCTTGACAATGTAACAATAATTTGAAGAAGTGAATGGGCGGATCCAGGGAGCGCAGGATGCAACCTATAGTAGATTGAGAACATTTTTAAAACTTATTATAATTAGAAAAATTTCCAAACTCGTATAGGAGAGAAGTTGGATTCGCACCTGAAGGGTTATCGCACATTACAACACATGATTTGATTATAAATAGCCGATCATTTAAGAATTGTTTAAATTAAGTCTATAAAGTTAATTGTTTCTAAGAATTATTATTGAAAATATAACGTCTTCTCTACTCATTTACATTATCATAATTTTTCAAGTATAATGTAAGTAATCGTGGATTGCGTGGAGCAGGGGGTCTATAGCCTCGCCAACTTTTTGAAAAGGTCCACATTTAAAAAAAATATATCAATAGGCACACGTGTAGATCATAACAGTTTTTAAATGTCTCATTAATTACACAGTGAAACTATACCACAAGTCCTGGTCCACTTTAACCAACAATGTCGTCCAAATCTACTACACCATGGTCCACTTTAACCAACAATATCGTCCAAATTTACTACACCATGGTCCACTTTAACCAACAATATCGTCCAAATTTACTACACCATGGTCCACTTCAACTAATAATGTCGTCCAAATCTACTACACCATGGTCCACTTTAACCAACAATATCGTCCAAATCTACTACACCATGATCCACTTTAACCAACAATATCGTCCAAATCTACTACACCATGGTCCACTTCAACCAACAATATCGTCCAAATCTACTACACCATGGTCCACTTCAACTAATAATGTCGTCCTTATACTTTGTACAATCAGTTAAACCAATTTAAACCACATGATTTTGATTTTCTTCAACGTAAATGTGGTAAACAAAAACGTTCTTTTCAACCAATATTGGAGTAAACGATATGGTAAAAACAATTTTACATTGTGATTCACTTTTTTTGCTTTCTTTATGTCAAACATTATCATAATTCTAAATTGGATCTTGTTAAAGGAAAATAAATTTCATTTTTGACTGGTGGATTTTCCAATTAGAAAAGCGCATGAAAAATTTCGGCAGCATCAATTATCCCAATGCCATACAATTGCATTTGAGATTGAATTTCTTTTACCTAAAATGTGGAAACATCAGAGAATGATTAATGAATCGATCAACGAAACATAAGATGGAAACTAACCATTACCATTTTTTAAAAATAATTGTAAGTTTAAGATTTTTGTGCAATCAAGGAATTCCTATATTCAAGGCGACACAAATGAGTCGTCAAATTTCACCAATCTCATGAAATTAAGGCCAATTGATGATCCTTTTCTGTGCGAATGAATTACATCAGGTGCCAATACAAGCCTTAGTCATTCATATCCAAAATGAACTATGCACAGTAATCTCAATAATGTTTTGCGTTGTGTAATTGGTGTTATCGACATGAATTTTTGCTCTGTAATTGTTGATTAATATACTGTCATATCGAATAAAGGACAATTATCATTATGAATTTTTTGGATATAGACGATAAATTATTTCCGCATGAAGAATTTATTGGTTTCTACAACATTCGTAACATATGCTCAGCTACAATTTTTTCAGATATTAAAGATGCCTTAGTACGTATTCATTTAAATCAACTAATTGTCGAGGCCTGGGGGCCGTGGTTCGAAACCTAAAAATCCTAATAGGTATAACCTTAGGTTCCTTGGATTCCTAGGTAAACTTATAAGATCCTACGATTCATAGGATTACTTATAAGTGACCTTAGGTAACCTAGGATTTCTAGGTATCTGATAGGTGACTTATAAGTTCACCATAGTAGGTAACCAGAGTTCCTAAAAGAAAACTTATACTTAATTAGGTTCGTATGAGGTTATTTGCCGCAATTTTTTTAAAAAGCATATAACTTTTTTCTTGTTGCTGGATTGAGCTGAAACTTGCACAAAACCTGTAAAACCACATGTAGGTCCCCTATAAGTTTCAAGGTCATAGGTCTATTGGGTCGATTCTTATTAGTGGAAATATACAAATTTTGAGGGCTAACGAATTCGAGTTCGATATACTTTCCGGAACTTGTACAGACTCTCGTATGTAGTGATTGATTTTTGGACAGACTAGGTCAATCCCCTCTAGAAAAATGTATTAATAATTGTATAGAGGAAAATTATCAAACTAGACCCGATGATAAAGGAAGTAAGGGTCCCTTAAGTAATACTTAATTAAGGGATAAGGATACTTCAGGGCAATTTTTTAATTTTGAAAGATGATACAAAATTACCTGAAAAGAAAGGCAATTTATATAATTTCGTAATTAAAATGATTTATTTTTAAGCCAAACATATATCTTAGGACAAATAAAAATATATTAAGGGCAATACCATAACACCTGACTATATACGGGCAATTACTTATTTATAACTAAGTGTCAGAGGGGTGAATATTGATTGAATTATCAATGGTGTTGCTACAATGAGAACTATTTGGTGAGCCAATCAGAAGTGAATAGATTTCTAGAATATCCAAAAATGACTCGCTGCAGGCTAAGAAATGTTGGGTCACCCGTAAAGAAAAGGTTGTGTGGTTGTTTGATTTCGGACTTAGGAAGAATTCACAAATTTTTAGTTATGGATATAAACATTTTAAACCTGGGAATGTATGGTGGCCGAGAGGTGTCAAAATATGACTACGTGTTTTTATCACCAAATTAGTGCTTTTTTGAACAAAAACAATACATTTACTTAAAGAAGCAGCTTCTTTACAATATAAGTTGCTTCTTTACCATATAAGTTACCTCTTTACCATAAAGTTGCTTCTTTACTAAAGAAGGTGCTTCTATACAAAAGAAGCTGCTTCGCTATACAAAATAAAATGATTTTTTACACAAAAGATGCTTCTTTATACACGAAGATGCTTATTTACGAAAGAAGTTGCTTATTATTTTTTTGACCTTTAAAATAAGTTTGTCTTATTGACCTTGAATTAGATTATATTTACGCCACGAATAATAAAATTTCTCAATTAACCTCATTTCATTTCTTTTTTTGCGCAAGTTAACAATAAATTATGGTTATAGAAAATTTGTATTGTCATATTTTAATTATTCTATATGGGCTATATTAATATCAAAGTTCCCAGCGATCGTTGAGAGTCTTAAAAAGTCTTTAAATTTTGTGGTGATCCTTAAAAGTCTTTAATAATTTATATAATTTAGTAAAAGTCTTTAAATAGTCTTAGAAAAAATTGAAACTGTATATTTTAATTTTTAGAAACTTTTTATTTGTTATGTGTATGTAAATATGATATTTTAATATTTAGTTATATGTATGATTTAGTTAAAAAATATTTAGTCATGAATATTATAACTATTATAATTATAACTATACCTAATTTTTAAATTTTAGGTACCTAATAATCTATGGTGATAATAATCATATTTTTATAATGTTTTATTTTGCAAGCTTTGGTTCCTTGCTTGTAATATAATGCTCTCATTATGCATGGTTAGAACCGTTTAATATAACTTTCTATACTGACAGTCAGTACTATATTTCTACTCTATCAGCTTCTTTTGTATAGAAGTACCTTCTTTAGTAAAGAAGCAACTTAGTAGTAGGAAAGGAGTATATTCCAACCAATTCGTCTTCTGATTGGTCGAGAGATTCACGTGACCTATCTGGCTTC